>APFE030773486.1:10982-230122 GCA_000404065.3 Pinus taeda
TTTATCAGGAGCTTTAGATTTACACTCCCTTCTGAAGTGCCCTTCCTTTCCGCATTTCTAGCACACTACCTTTGTAGGTTTTCCTGGAGATTTAGATCTCCCTCTAGATTTAGATCTCCCACTCAATGACTTATTTTTGTTTCTGTTCTGGGACCGTCCTTGTACAGACAAGGCATCACCATTCTGGTTGTCCATATTTTTCCGTCTCATCTCCTCCGTCAGCAAGGCTGAGACTATTTCATCAAACTGCAAAGCAGTTATATTGCTACCTATTGCAATAACCAGACTATCCCACGAATCTGGTAGAGAACACAACACATTGATGCACTTATCCTCATATGAAATTTTAATATCAACAAATGATAACTAACTTACCACAGTATTAAACGCATTCAGATGCTCTGTCACCGAGTCTCCATCTTTCATCGTCGGCTTATATAGCTTTTTCCGCAGGAACAGTTTATTCACCAGAGACTTAGATTGGCACAAAGTCCCTAACTTGTCCCATAAAGCCTTCACCGCAGCTTCCCCTGATACATTCAACAATACTGAATCTGAGACACACAATCATATTGTGCTCTTTGCCTTCCGATCCAACTTCTTCCATTCTTCATCGGTCACTCCCGTTGGTTTAGTACCCGTATCTACCGCGATCCACTGATCTTTATCTACCAACAGATCCTCCATCTTGAGTTTCCACAGCTCAAAACTCTGACCATTGAACTTCTCAATCTCTATCTTTCCGCTGCTCGCCATCTTCTTTCACCACCAGAATCGATCTTGCAAATCTCCCACTGAACAGGGTCTACCACAGGCCTGAGCGAAACCCCTCAGCAACAAAGGCGTCCCCTTGAAGCCAAAACAGCTCCGATACCGAATGTAGGTTTTAACCCCGTACAAAAATTACCTGGATATGAATTCTAAATCACAGAAAAATAAACAATGCGAGAGCATAACACATAAAAACACATATGCACAAAGATTTTCTCCTGGATCCCAAAACCAGGACTACCAGCTTGATTTTTCATTATATTCCTTTCAATGTTACAATACATATTTATACATGCCGAAGCATCCAATACCATGGTCTGAAAACCATCACGTCCAATACCATGGACCAAAAACCATCGTGTCCAAAAAAACATGTGTGAAAATCATGCACAAAACCATAAGTGGGTCCGCGCAACCTAACATAGGGTCCAAAACCAAACTTTCCCGGGGCACTGCCCCGGACCCCATAAAGTGGGGTTACGGGTACCCCTCAAACCCCCTATTAACTATGTGGAAAGAATATAACACAACCCAACAAAAAGCACTCGTGGAGGGGAATTATACATGGGATCATGGTTAGTGTCTTGGTTCAGCAAGAAACATAGTTCGATTGACTTATCTACAATTGAAGTAGAATATGTGGCTAGCCACACAGAACTACTTTGGATGATGCAAAGGTTGCAAGATATTCAAATCACATGTACTCCACCCATCTTTATTCTATGTGATGATAAAGATGATTTATTAAGTACCATTTCATACTTGAAAAAGTGCTTGAACAAAAGGTCAAATTGGAGTATGTTCCCTCCAAAGAAAAGGTTGTTGATATATTCACCAAGCCGCTTCCGAGAGAAACATTTGAATATCTCAGACAAAATCAGGGTGTAGTTTCTGCATCATCCTGCTATTAAATCCAATTTTTTAGCAGAAGTTTCCTATGCATAGGTTTCATGAAGGATAATCGCATATATACGTGAGTTTATTTGGCTACAAGAGTGTATATTTTTTTTTGGTAGAAAAATAGTGGGTCTGGTTGGGTGCTCAATCTGATATTGATGATTATAGTTTGATGATATGATTTGTTCCTTGATTTTTATCTGACTGATGAAGATGCCTTGATGAATGATTTGTTGACAATTCACATGTAGCACAAGCTCAAGGGGAGCATTAACCTTATCAAACATTATGCATTGTTGGCATTATGGCTGTTGATTACAGCTTTGGTTTTAGATATTCATATCAATTGTTGCATAGGTCATGTAGAGATCTAGGGTGTAATATGTCTCCTTCTGTAATAGTCTATTTTTGAATGAGTCCTATTCGACATATGATGTAATTTGTATCCCCACTTTGCATCAAAAGGATGATGTAATAATTTCTATATTTTCAGTCATGCATAAAAAATTGGTATATCCCCACTTTGTTGGGTGGATGAGTCAAATTTGATGTATCCCCTGTAGGTTGGGTGATTGATGTATGTGATTCTTTGGTCTTAGGGAGGTCATAGTGACTTGTTGAGTTATAGAGTCACATTATTCTTTTGAAAATTATCTTTGTAGACTCTTCATGTACTGATAGGGAGCATGGATGATTTAGGAGCATCTAGGCCTATCCAGCGATGTGACGGTGTGGTCACATGTTGCGGCTAATGAGATTTTGGAAGAAGAATTGGTTACTTAATTTCTATAAATTGCAAAGTATGTAAGTAGTTATTTTGTTGCCAAAAACTAAGGAAAAGTGAGAATAGGTGGCAAGTTGATCTTCTCTGCATGGAGATCAAGCCAAGTAGTTTATTTGTTCAGATTAGGAGAGGATTTGATTTCTAAATGTATAGTCTATCCCTTCAGTTGTGGAGGAGATGGTTAGCTTAGATATATTGTATTTCCTTTCTTTTTTAAAAGGGATAGAGAGGGAAGATTGGAGAGGATTCACAATGGAATTGTAAGCCTACGAGAATATTAGAGGAACTAGAGGCTCTAATTAGGAGAATTAGGCCAGAGAGGGACGAAGAGACTCAAATATGTAATTACGTGTTTATATGTTATATACAAAGAGTTAACTCTGAGTGTGGATGGTGTGATTCAATATGAAATGATAAATTCTGGTTACATTAGTGATTATGTGTAACATATGTATCCAGGCAGAATTCAGTGAACATAGAGAGAAAGAGGAACTGTGCATTTATGCATTTTCTAGTTGTGTTGTGTATATGTGTTAGTCATTTAAAATTCCATTTGCAGGAATTTTGATGGACCATCGATCACTATGAGGATCAATGGTGATCCATTAAGTAAATGAATTATTGTTATATATGGAGTCGTCGTGTGAAAACAGAATATGGCAGAGGAAACCTGCAAAAGGCATAAGTACATCAATAGAATGAGAAGAGAAGAGTGGATGCACAGGATCCGTTGGATCTCATAGATTAATGGTTATCCCATGGTAGAAGAGCTTGGAAGATATCCAGCGACAAAGTGGTTTTACAAGAGGAAATGGTATTTCACCTAGGATCTGAGTGATAAATGGTATTTAAGGGTAGTCACCGTATTCCACAAGCTGAGCAACATAGCAGCAAGGAGGAGAGAGGAAACCACTTTTTTGGGTGGATAATTTCCATGCTATTTGTCTACCTAAAATCTCTAACAGCCATCAGATCAAGTTTGTTAGATCAACAGTGGAGGATTGTCGTGCAAGTTGTTGATCGACGATCGGAGATAATGAGGGATGATGTTGTGTTGCAGAGGTAGCTTTGATGAGTCAAACCTGACAAATTATGAATGCTGATGTATAATATTTGAAGTCTGGTTTATATGTTCCGGTCATGTTTTCCATGGTTTCTGTGTATTCGACCAAGTTGTGTGGCCCCATATTTTCATGAAAAGGCATAGATATAATGCTTTTGATAGAAGTTGTGGGCCATAAACCATGGCTATTGATAGGTGTTTGGTATGTGAAGGGGTTTATTTCTTGAGTGTGATTATCCTCCCCATCAAGTGGTATCAGAGCAAGGATGCCTTTCTTGTGAAGATTATGACTAAAAAGGTATGAAAGTTCACAGCATGTCGAATGAATGCAATGTTTGCCATAGGACTATAGCAGTAAGAATGTAGGAAGAACTCTTGGGAAGTTCGTAGAGATTGTAGTAGAACCTCATTCCAGTTGAGGCTTGGAATAGACAGGGACAAAGTAGTCCTTCAGAATAGTGGGTGTGGCAACCAGAGAGAGAGCAAGATTTCTCAGTGCAAGTTCTAAGGAAAGAGAACTTGGAGACCAGGAAAAGGAGAAGCTTGGTGAGAAGATCAACTTAAAAGGAAGTTGATTGGTTGCAAGTGTAGGAACTCATAAATAAGAGAAGATGTCTATGGAGAGACATATGAAAGGTTCAGAATAAGGCTACAAAATCAAGGAGAAGAGTGCTCAAACAATCCGTAGGAAACGGATGAGTCAAGTAAATCTTGACAAGTAAATAGCTGAGATAAGAGAAGAACTCGATGCATTAGTCATGTTGCTAGAGGAGAACCAAAGACTAGGGTCGGTCTTGAAGAAGAAGCCAGTAAAGTGGCCTAAGTTGTAGACAAGGCTACAACAAAGACAGGGAAAGTGGTTGATGGAAAACCTCAGAGAAGTAGAAGTAGAAATGGAAGTTTCCATTTGTATACCAGAATAGGGAGAAATTCTGGTTGAAGAGGATAATGCGAGGTCATATGAAGATCTCATGAATTATTGGGATAGTTCAGAACAATTAGAACATATGTTGACAAGGGAAGTAGATGAGGCAATGAAGCCTTGTGATTTTAATTCTCATAGTTTGTGTATGTTTGCAGGATATGCAAAGGATGATGGACAGTCTGGTGAAGCTGTCACAAATAGGAATGAAGCTCTTGAGGTGAAGTATGATGGAGATAGCCTTTTAGAGGAAGAACGTGCTGATATATTACAGCAGAAAGAGTTCATAAATGAAATTATGTTTGTTGTATGAAAGTGAGATGAAGTTGATATGGACCATAAGTCTAATGAAATTTCCATAGTGGTGTTCCAAGAAGGTAAGAAAACGAATTTGTTTGATGAAATTGATGAAATAAATTTGCAATATTATAGTGCAGAAAAAAGGATACTAAGGAGGATTGCCAGGAAAAGAATGAAGTTGAGAGTGAAAGTTGTGATGAAATGTTGGGAAGATTTCACATGGAAATAGAGTTCTTGGAAATATTGCTCAAGGAACTTGAAGGAGAAATGAAGCTTTCAAAACCTGATAAAGAAGAGATTATGGCTACCATGCATAATAAAGATGAAATGTCTCAAACATTTATAGAGTCAAGTAAATGTTTAGACTCTTGATTTAATGATGTGACAATAGGTACAGAAGACAACATTAATAAATATGATGCTGAAATCAGAGAAATTGAGTAGAGATTATTTGAAGGTGAAATGGAAGATCAGGAGCAACAAGAAAGTTATATTCTTAGAGACATGAAGGAAATAGGAGTATTAATCCATTAGGATAAAGATGGAAGAAACCAAAAATTTAAAAGAGATTCTCAACTACATGAGAGTAAATTTGAGGAAGGCATTAGATTGTAGGGGTATAGCAACTGGCAGTAGAATGAAGAACAAGAGATTAATCTAGCATTAATGAGAGGAGAAGTAAATATAATAGTAGAGGGCCTATGAAGAAAGACAAATGAAAATCAAAGGTACAGATGGAGAACAAAGAAATGGGTAAATTGAAAGCTATCGCAACAGATGTGGAATGGAAAGCTAATAAACGAGTTCAGGGAATTTGAACAAATTCATATTGATTTGTTAGATAAGGAGAAACTTAAAGAAATGGAGTCACAGTAAGAAGGATCTGCTGAAATCTAGAAGACCTTTGATGGAAGATTGGTGCTTGAAGCATCAAAAGAGGATGGAAGGTATTGTATTTTTAAAACTGATGATTGTTGTGCACTTTCAGGTCATGTAAGCTTAGGGAAAAGCAAGCAATTATTGGAAACTATCATATCAACAAGTGAAAATATGACTACCCACAGCTATATGAAGAATAAAGAGGAAAATTACAGTCAAGTTAGGAAGAGGAAAATTACATTTTTCATTAACTTTAGAAGAACAGAAAAAAGGTGTCACAAATATGTTGGGTTATTACTTTGACATCATCTATAGAAAATGGAAGAAAAATTTTGTTGCATATGCACTCTCAAGAAAGGATGAGGATGTGGAAGCATTGTTTCATGCTATTTCTATTATCCAACTAGATTGGATAAACGAAGAAAGGGATGAATTGAAAAAGGATGAAGAAGTATGGCCACTTATTCAAAAGTTGCAAAAGATCCCAATTCAAACAATATTGCCAGAAATTGAAGAGGAAGGAAAAATCATATTAGAACCTGGTGCAGTCACAAAAACAAGAACCCAATAGCTACAAAATCAATCAATTTCAGAGTATCTCATCAAGTGGAAGAACTTACCTGCTAAAGATTCCACATTGGAGGACAAGAAGTTTATACAAAAGCATCAAGAACTACTCAAGCATTGAGGACAACACTTTTTGAAGGAGAGGGGCATGTTAGGCCCCTACACTACTAGTGTAACCCCTTATTATTATTAGTACAACCCCCTTGTTATATTGATGTACCCATGTAGTGCCCCATATTTGTTACTATTGTGCCCCATAGAAGCCCACTATTGTTATTATTGTGCCCTTACATTATTATTGTTATGTAGGCTCTGATTATATAATGACCCCTTAGACTCCTATATATAGAAAGGAGGTATTTTAATTTGTATCATCAAAGAATTGTTCATTTATGTAATGTAAAGGAGGTTGCCCCGTCGAAGAGGCTGAATTCTAAGGCATTGATCTATATTTTCTATCTTTTCTTGAGCTGGTTTCGTAACAGAAATTCACATAATTTTGTGATGCAGAGGAAAGAGAAGTTGTTAAACATAGTTGTAGTGAATTATGCAGATATTGGACAACTATTGAGGACCGAAGCCAAAGAAAAGAAGCTACTAAAGATTGATACATAAGACTTCATAGATGTTAAGTGGTTATTGAAGATTATTGACCTTGAAGAGAGCCAGAGTAGAGAAGGACTGAAGATAGATGTTGCTGACAATCGAGTTAGTAAATATCATGTAGAGCGATTGGGAGAAATTCTAAATGAGATGGCCGATTTGTGGCATGAGTCAATTCTTTTGGAGAAGAGGCAAGAAAACCAAAGAATAAGTGATCAAACTGTACAACCAGAAGTAAATGAGAATGAAGAATTTGTCATGGATGACAAATATGAAAAACAAGTTGTCAGAAATGTTGGAATAATGAGGAATAGGGTAAAGTAATTGTGTTCAATGAATTGAATAATTCCGGTAAATATTTATATGCAGAAACAAGGAAATGTGAAGTCAATTTGAAACAAGGAGTTGATTCTGAAGATTAGATGGAGGTAAGGAACGATGAGATCAAAATGTCTTAGAAATATGGAATGATGTTAAAATTACAGTATGGAATTGTTGAACTGGAGATGAGTTCGAGGGATGATAGTAACAAGAATACTATTGTGCCATAGGGAATTATTGACGAAGAAGACGCTGAAAATGAAATTTCAAAAGTAGACAAATAAGATGCCATAATCCTTAAGGGTGCATACATTAAGTTACTAGAAGAAAAGGTATTCTAAGTACGTAAGCAAGCAGGAGGAATTCTTAGTTTTCAAGAAATTGGTGGAATTGCAGGTATACTGGGAATTGAAGTAAGAAGTGATGAAGCCATGAATGAGAAACCAGAAGAAGGAACTAGAATTATTAGAGGGGGTCAATGGATAAGGAATTTGTACGTTTTAGAAACGTATATGGGAAAATAATTGCATATGGATTATGATGTTCTTATGCAAGAACACATCCAATTGTAGAATAATAGTATTCATCATCTGAGAGTGAAGTGGACAAAGAAATTGACGAGCTGTGGAGACTCATAAAGCAACATTTGAATAAAATATACAGAGGACCAAGAGAAGAAAGGAATATTGGCTAGAAAGAATGATACAGGTGGAGGTAACTGTAAATTGAAAATAAAGGTGTGGAAGCCTGGTATAAATTGTGATGATGAGCAAAAAGCAGAAAGATATATGAAAACGATAGCATCAGACAGTGAGAGCATAACTAATGGGACAATACAGCATAAAGCATGGAGACCTGGAGAACGACAACCAACAACAGAAGTAACCAAGGGTAGACTACCGAACAATCTATGGGATCCAGGAGGACACAAATCAGAAGCACATGATGAGGAGATCATGATTTTCTTACCTTCGGAGTCTGATGCAAGATCATCTAGGCCTAGCTAGAAATGTGATGGTGTGGTCAGCTGTTGTGGCTAACGAGAGTTTGGAAGAAGAATTGGTTACCTAATATCTATAAATTTCAAAGTATGTAAGTAGTTATATTATTGCCAAATACTAAGGAAAAGAGAGAATAGGTGGCAAGTTGATCTTCCATGCATGGAGATCAAGCCAAGTAGTTTAGTTTGTTCATATTAGGATAGGATTTGTTTTCTAAATGTATAGTATATCCCTTGAATTGTGGAGGATATGGTTAGCTTAGATATATTGCATTTCTTTTCTTTTCTAAAAGGGACAGAGAGGGAGGATTGAAGAGGATTCATGATGGAATCGTAAGCCTACAGGAAGATTAGAGGAAACAGGGGCTCTAATTAGAAGAATCAGGACAGAGAGGGACAAAGAGCATCAAATATTTAATTATGTGTTTATATGTTATATATAGAGAGTCAATTCTGAGTGTGGATGGTGTGATTCAATATGAAATGATAAATTGTGGTTACATTAGTGATTTTGTGTAGCATATGTATCCAGGTGGAATTCAACGAACATAGAGAGACAGAAGAACTGTGTATTTATGCATTTTCCAGTTTTCTTGTGTTTATGCGTTAATCATTTATAATTCCATTTGAAAGCATGTTGATCAACCATCGATCACTATGAGGATCGATGGCGATCCATTATGTAAATGAATTATTGTTATATATGGAGTCGTGGTGTGAAAACAGAATATGGCAGAGGAAACCTATGAAAGGTGGAAGTCCAGCAATAGAAAGATAACAGAAGAGTGGATGCACAGGATCAATTAGATCTCATAGATCAACGATCATCGCATGGTGGAAGAGTGCTGAAGATAGCCAGCGAAGAAGTGGTTTCACAACAGGAAATGATATTTTGCATGGGCTCTGAGTGGTAAGTGGTATTGAATTGGTAGTCACCCAATTCCACAAACCAAGTGACACATAGTAGTGAGGAGGAGAGAGGAAATCACTTTTTCTAGCAGATGACTTCGATGCTATTTGTCCACTTGAAATCTCTGATAGCCATTAGATCAAGTGTGTTAGATCAATGGTGGAGGATTGTCGTGCAAGTTGTTGATCGGTGATCAGAGATAATGAAGAATGGCACCGCATTGTAGAGGTAGCTCTGATGAGTCAGATATCAAGATTTATGAACACAAATGTATAATATTTGAAGTCTGACTTATATTTTCTGGTTGGGTTTTCCATGGTTTCCTTGTATTTTCAACCAAGTTTTGTGGCCCTAGTTTTTAATGAAAAGGTATAGATATAACACTTCTGATAGAATTTGTGTGCCATAAACCATGGGTATTGATAGGTGTTTGCTATATGAGTGGTTTTATTGCTTGATTGTGATTATCCTCCCCACTAATGGACAACATAGTGTATCTCAAAGAAGGAGAATATATTGGTCTGCCCCTTTCCCTTGATGTTAAAGGGGGGGAGTATTATGGTGTTTCTTGATATGTCTAACAGTTTCTATAGCTTGCAGTAATTAACACCAATATGGTTTCCGTCAAGTACAAAGGGGGAGATTGTTGGCATTAGGATACAAGTGTTGTCCTTAATGGAAATTCACTCACAGGTAAGCTCACATTTCATAAACATCACCTCACAGTGTAACTGGTCAATTCAGAGGTAACATGGCATTGGTATAGAAGAACAAGAAATTGGAACAAAGGTCTATCGATTAGATTCAAGGAGTTGAAGAAAAGGATTTTTTTAGATAGTTTAAGTCGTATATGTAGGTTTATCTTGACAAAGCGACATATATACATAGGTTCACAGAACAAAAAAAACGTATACGCATGCACGCCCTTTCAAAGAGGAAAAGCGTGTATTGGTTGGAAAATCAAGAAAATTCAAGAGTAAAGAATACCAAGGGTCAATACCATGGTATTGGCCCACAATTTTGAGCGGACTAATGACTATTTGATCCCGTCCAAGAATACCACAAGATCTAAGTGTTTTTTTGGTTCGAAGTATTGAGTAAGGACAACACTATATAAGGAGGAGAAGATCAAAGGGCCAGGTGTGCAAGTGAAAGGGTTTCTTAAGAATACTTCTATCTGAAGTATATTTATGCTGTAAGGGTCATGATTATGATATAATATAAAATATTTTTTGCATCTTGGATACAATGTTGGATTAGGATCATGAGACGTGAAATGACTTACCATTGTATGATCTGATATTGGTTGCACTAGATCTAATTGCTTACACATGTTTTATTATTTAAATGTCATGATCTGGGTATGTGTGAAGTCTGGAATAGTAGTGAAGATGTAAGATAATATTTTCATATCTATACACTTGTTCGCCTTGGTAAAGACTCGTATACGCGTAGGTTAGACTCTTACAGGTAGCATATTAAAGAGAAAATCTTGATGTTCAAAAATGATTGATTTATTTGATCAGTGCTTTTGTTTTATTGTTGTTTGTCAATGAAGTCTTCTTAGATCTCAAAGTAAAACTGAATGCATAAAGAGTTTGTGTCTGATTGATTGGCTAAATAAGTGAGAAGGGTTATGTTTACTGCTGACTATCTAGATCTCTGTAATTGAGAGTAGATGTTCAGAATATTACTGGTTGGTATAGATTTGATTCAGAAATTTTTATGATTCAATATTTTTGGAGGTATACGTAGGTTTTGTTGTAGGAAGTTGCATATACACGCAGGTCGGGTTCATTAAAGTAGCGTATACATTCTAATGTATGGTTCATGAGGTTGTAGCTGGTTCTGAATGATGGTGTGGGTTTTTGGGTTCAGCATAGTGTTTTGGTGAGAACGATCTGAGTGTTTAGATTAACTGATTATTGGTTGATGCAGTTTGAGTTTCTAAGTTTCTGACGGGTCCAATGTGAAAATTTGATGAAACAAGGATTTCATATTGTGTTGTTGTACACCAAGAGCATCCAATCTGGAAATTAATGAAATGTGATCCTTGGAGGAAGAGAGAATGTCATCGCCTTCTCTAGGCCAATGCCTACGTACTAGTAAACATATCGAATAGTACAAGAGCTATGGGGTTGTATCCCCCTTCTAGTAGAAACTAAAAAATGAGAGAAGGTTGTAGCCTTCTGTAGGTAGGTGCTTGTGTACTAGAATGAGCATGTACCAGTACAAAATTGTAAACATATTTTCTTTATATTAAAACAAGACAAAGATGACAACAATAGGTGGTTTTCCTCCCGCATTGGGTTTCCACCTTAAATCTTGGTGTTCATGTGTGTTTCTTATGTGTGATGGTTTATTATGTTATTACTGCAAAAAGTTACAGTATATTAAGATACTGATGCATTGATTATCAAATGATAAATTAACTAAATCATACATTGGTTTCTTTAATCACAGTAGTGTACACACGCAAGTTCACTTCACTGAAGTAGCGTATATAAATATGATTGGGAATTGAAAATTATTGAAGTGTAAATACTGATTCAACCACCCCACCACCCTCTCAGTATTACTTCCAACATGGAACAATTAATTAAAAAAATATCAACTTTAATTATGAGAAAATAATTCCACTTCATACTTTGAGCTAATTTTTAAAATGTTGTATATATATATAATATTTTATTTATTATAATATATATATATATTCTTTTAATTACTATAATTATATTATGTTTTTTATTGGTAGTAGTCTATAATACAACTTTTCAGATTTCTTGATCATCTAAAAAGTGTATTATTCCAGCATCCCTTGACTAATTGGTCGTCCACTGGTATAACCTCTCGTTTCTTGTAGCAACCTCCCATCGTCATCTGTGGGTCTGCTCTTCTTTGTCAAATTCTCACTCTGGCTACATTAAACATTGTCAACTCCCCCTCTATTAAATCTCAGCCAACCTCTACCCATTTTAAATCCCATAACCCCCACTAATTTTTCATTATAACCAAATCCTACTTGCCCTTGCTCATTGTGGCTTTGTTTGTTCACCTATTAAAACCTTCACTTGGGACATAACTCTATTCATTCACCTAAGCATGTTCCATGTCACCTGATCCATCTCATCTATTCACACTCAGGGATGCCCTTCCATTGCTGAATGGTTATTTCCAGGGGCTAATTAAACTACTGCACTTCTATTCACTTCTATTCATCATATTTTTCTCCATTGAAATTGTGGACAAAGGTTTCCATTACGCTGTAGTCTCTATAAGCTAGTTCAATTTATTAAATATTGTTTCATATCACGGATGAGAAGAGAGTCCTTCAAGTAAACATAATTTCAAGTAAACAAAAGGTCAAGTAAATATCGAACACTGAGGAGGCTTTAGTCGTGTCTTTTTGGGTTTTCTTCGTCACCTCATCAATTTGATCTGGAGATCTAATGTCATCCTCCATAATCGATTAAAATTCATCGTCTTCAAACAACTAGTCACATTTCAAGCCATGGGATTACCAAATGCTTTTAAAATTCTACAATTGTAGAGGAGAGAAGTCCTTTTTACATTCTACAATTTGGAATTTATAATATTTACAAAATAATTTAGAATAGGAAAGTTTGTTGAAGAATAAATTTGTTTCATCAATTTTCATTGGCTCAAAATTCCATTCTTCTATCGTTGGATCCTTCTCATTGATTGGGATTCTTTTATCTTCATTTCTTCAACTGTTTTCTTGCAAAATCAAATCAAAACAAAATTAAAATGTAAAAATAAAATCAAAATGCCAAATCTAGAATTAAAACAAATTCAAAGTCAATTAAATAAAAAATTGAAAAGGAAATCTAAACTTTCTATTGATTCCAGTGATGATTTAATTGGTTAAGGATAACATTGATGAATGGATTTGCATTCAGAGGAGGCTTGGGCAAATGAAAATGCAAAATATAAAACTCAGGAAAATTAGTTTTATTCAAAATACAAGTCTTGATTTTCTTCTAGATTTTAGATCTAATAAATGATCAATTCTGCTAATGAAACCTCCTCATAAATGTTCCCCATGATTTTATGTTTTCAATGAGTTTTCCTCAGCCTCATTTGGCCAAGTAAAACTCAATTTATGAGTTTCCAAAGTTGATGAGTCAAAACTGCCAGAATTCTAGAATTTTGCTACCTAGGCCAAAAATCAATTTTTTTTTATTAAATTCTATTTCTAAATTAATTTTGTTGTTATTCATTAATTGATAATTTAATTATTCATTCTTCTTAGCTTTTTAATAAACTAAATATATACAATTATTTTAATTAAATTAAATTAATTATATATTAAATATTAATTAATTTTAATTATATTAAATAATTTAATAAATATTTAAATATTAATATTTAATATATATAAGTTGATCAGATTTTCGCTAGCTGCACTTGTGCCCATGACCTAGCCTCTGCCTCTCGCGCTACCTCCTACAGCTGCCCTGCCTCATAGCCTGCTGTCGCTGGGTTCCCTCCTTTGGCTCGATCTTATCAGGCTGATCTCTGCTCTTTGCCAACAGGCTTGGCAGCCTTCTGCTACTGAGCTTCCATTTGCCCAATGCCTCTCATGTTGGGGGATGGCTCTCCTTCCTTGAATGAAGAATCCACTCATGAAGAAGCTTTTTCCTCCCTAATAGTAGATCATGGAGCTCCAAAAGCCAAGCCAACTGCAAGCAAATTCATCAAAAAGCTAGATGACATTCCTGAGATATCCTTACTCCCATCTCTCCCTCAAAAAGAAACCATTTCTATGGCTGAATGGGAATTGTTTGGGCAGTTTACAGGTCTTTGGCCCTCCCCTAGAGCAGTTCAAAAATGGGTGGAGAGAAATTGGAGTGCCAACATACAAGGGAAAATCGCCATCAGGTTCTACAGAAGGGGATACTATACATTTTTATTTAATCTAAAGAAGATAGGAACCTTATTTTCATGAATGGACCATACTTCATGGAATCACGAGGCCTGTATCTGAATAGATGGTCTCCAGACTTTGACCTTGAGATGGAAATCCCAAATGCAGTGCCAGTTTGGGTCAGGCTACTGCATCTTCCTCTTCATTGTTGGGGTGATGAGTTAGTCAAAGCTATAGGGAACATGGTAGGCAAGTATATTGATAGATGCAAACAAAATGATAACATGCATTCTTGTGCCAAGATTTGCGTGGAAGTAGATTTGGGAAAAGGACATCCGGAGGCAATCAAACTCAAGGTGGATCAATGGATGCACATCCAGTAGCTGGACTATAAGAAAATCCCCTTCAAATGTAAGGTATGTCATGAGTATGGTCATTTTACAAATAGGTGTAGAAAACTAAAGGAGGTGGAGATGGTTGAGAATGTAGAAGCGCAAGAAAATAATTGCGAACAAGTGAAAAGGAAGAAAACTAGTAACAAACAAGCTACTCAGAACCTTACTCAAACTCATGGAAGCACTGGTACTTCCTCTAACCCCCCCATAAACCCTGCTCCTCCAGTTGAACCCCCATCTAATCCCTTCGAACTCCTAGAGGAAGATCCCACATCTCCTCATTCCCCTCCCCAGCCCAAAGCTATTGCCAATACCTCATCCCCACCCCTCAGTTTCTCGCACCACCACCAACCCCCCCCCGCCCCCCAACCCCCCCTCCATTGATATAATCCTCACCAGAAATAAAGTCAAAGAAACAAACAATGCTCTGGAACAACCAAGAAAATCTAGGAGGAAATTCAACAAGGAAATTAGAGATGAGGTCGCAGCAAAGGATATGGCTATTGGCACCCAACAGCCAATGGACCCTTCCTTGGCAAACAGAAAGGAAGTGGGGATAAAACACAGTAAAAGTACAAGGCTGGGAACCACCATAAACCAAGTAAATAATGATTTTGGTCTCTTGGAACAACAGGGGGTTGGGTTGTACTTTAAAACTCAATGCAACAAGAGATCTAATAAAGAAAGAGGTGTCTGACCTATTAATGATCCAAGAGACCAAAATCAGTAATCAAGAGTTTCAAAACTTGATAACAACACAAAAAAACTATGAAGGAATAACCATAGACACCAACGGGGCCTCAGGAGGCATTGGTACGTTGTGGAATAAATGGAACTGAAAAATTACCAACCAAAAACTCAATTGTAGTTAGGTCAGGATAGATTTAACAAAGAACACAAATGTCAAATATACGATCATAAACATCTATTCACCAAATGACTACAGATACAAAGCTTTATGCCGGGAGTAACTAAAAGAAGAGGTACAAGATGTTCAGATAGATAATCTAATCATGGGAGGGGATCTTAATCTGATACAGAAGATAGAGGAAAAGCTAGGAGGTAGATACTTTGGAGATCCATCAAGAGTAGTCTTGGAGGATATTATTCTTGAGCAAAAGTTGCTTGACATCCATCCTAGCAATGGAAAATTCACATGGAGCAACAAAAGAATGGGTGTTCATAAGATAAAGGAAAGGCTCAACGGACTCTTGATTCAAGAGGATATAGCAGCAAGGTTTTCATCCATCAAGAGCAAAATCTTGCATGCCTCGACATCTGATCATAAGCCGGTTGTTCTCATCCTGGACAAGTGGGAAAATCATGGATTGATCCCATTCAAATATAGTAAAATTTGGGACAACAAGGAAAGCTTCAGGAATATAATAAAAGAAAGTTGGGATGCAGAGGTGTTGGGTTCCCCACTGTATGTATGGGAATCCAAACTCAAAAATGTGAGCGAAAAAATAAAAATGTGGGCCAGAGAAGAAGCTCTTAGGGACAAGAAAAAAAAATCAGAGTTGCAAGAGAAACTGGAAAAGTGGAATAAAGGAAAAGAAATTTACCAAGCTACCGAACAAGACAAAGCCCATGAAACATAAATGACTTTGGCCCTCTACAAGAAAAATAGAAATGAAGAGGAGGAACTTAGACAAAAGCCCAGATGTCTTTGGATACAAGAAGGGGACAAGAACATTGCCTTTTTCCACAACAATATCAAGATTCGACAAGCAAGCAAACAAATTGACAAAATCCAAGTGGAGGGACAAGAAATAAAGGGAAGAGAAGAAATAAAAGAGGCAACATATAACCATTTTAAAAATCTTCTCACAACTGGGGAGCGGCAAGTGGAAATCGTTGGTTTTCTTCAGCAAATTAGCAGCAAAGTTAGTGAACAGCAAAATAGTGAGCTTGAGAAGGTGGTCACAATGGAGGAAACAAAGGAGGCTATTTGGAGCATGTACCTGGAAAAAGCTCCAGGTCTCTATGGATTCACCATCGCTTTCTACAAGAGCCATTGGGAGACAATTAAAAAATATCTAGTGCGTATGATTAAGAATGTCTTCAAAAAACACAAAGTGGGGGAAAATACAAAAACTTCTCACCTAGCGCTCATCCCCAAAGAGCCAAATCCAATCTCCTTTGATAGATTCAGGCCAATTTCTCTATGAAAGTCCTCATAAAAAATCATCGCTATAATTTCGTCAAACCAATTAAAAAAAACCTTCATTGTCTCATCTTGGAAAACCAAGGGGGCTTGTTCCCAAAAAGGAAAATAATTGATAATGTGATCCTCATTCAAGAAACCATTCACAACAGCATTCCAAACAATGAAAGATGTATGGTCAAAAAGTTGGACATGGCTAATGCTTTTGGTCGTGTTTGCCATCACTTTCTGGTTGTAGCTCTTCAAAAGTTTGGCATCTCACCCAAGTTTATGAGGATCATTGAAGAGTGCATCTCCAATCCATGGATTGCAACTTTGATTAATGGAAGGCACAATAGATACTTTCACAGCACTAGAGCTTTGAGACAGGGATGCCCACTCTCCCCCTTTCTTTACATCATTATGGTAGAAATGCTCATCATACAACTGGAGAATCAAAGAATCAAAAGGGAAATTACTGGTACCAGGATTGCTCGAGGGGTTAAAGAAATTAATCATTCTCTCTTCACTGAAGATACTCTATTGATTGGGGGAGCCTCTAGTATTATTTCTAGAAGGTTCAAAAAGGTGTTAGATGAATTCTTAGCTGCCTCTGGAGGTCTTTTGAACAATAAAAAATGTAGAATATACACCTGGAATGTGCCAACAATATCATGCAAGGGATCTCTCAAATCCTGGAAATCCCAGTTCAGAAAAAATGGAGTCATTTCATATATTTGGGGTTACCATTGGCCAAAGAAGGGATAAGGACAGACTTGGAATAAAAAAATCGAGAAAGTGAGAGGGAAAATCTAAAGCTGGGGGATGATGTGGTTAAACTTGGCTGGAAAAAACATCCTAATCAAAGATTTTCTTTCGGCTTTGTAAATTTATCAGTTAGCTTTAACTTTGTCTCCAGCTAGCATTCATAAGAAAATGGAGCTTATAATCAAAGGTTTCCTTTGGCGGAGGGGAGGCATGACTCCAAAAACTTCAGTTTGGTTTGGTGGGATCAACTGACTCTTCCCTTCAAACATGGAGGTATCTCCATTTGCCTCCCAAACATAACTAACAAAGCTCTTGGTATCAAGCTAGTCTGGTGCATGCTAAATGGGCAGGAATAGTGGTGGGGAGAAGCCTTGGCCAAGAAATATCTCAGTAGGTAGAGGTCCTCACTAATTAATGAACTGATACCAGAACGTCCTTATACCTAAATCTGGAGGCTTATTAAAAAAACCATTCCCCACATCAGACATCAATTCTCAAGAAATCTTGGAAACGTAGAAAACACTTCCATTTGGAATGACAAAATTATGGGGACAACCCCATTAAAAGGAAATCAAAATTTGAGAGATCTGCATGACTGGTTGGAGGAGAAGGATATATCTTCCTTATTCTCCATCTCAGAGTGGGATCAAAATAGATGGACTACTTGGAAAAATCCTCCTCTATCTAATCGCCTCTCGGAATAGTGGGAAGAGTTGAATGCTCTACTCTATGGCTCAGCTCCGATAAATAAAAAGAGTATGGACAATTATATTTGGGATCCTAGCGGAGGAATTTACATTATAAAATATGGTTAAAACTTCCTCTGTAACCATATCAACTGTGATAATTGGAGCCTTTGGCCAGCTGTGTGGAAGAATGCATGCCTTCCTAAAATCAAGTTTTTTGCTTAGACCATGCTGAAAGGGAGGATTCTCACAGCTGAGAATCTGAGGAGAAAAGGCATTCATGGCCCTTCTATGTGTGTTCTTTTCCAAGAAGAAGAAGAGAGTAACCTCTTCTTGAACTGTGTTATAGCTAGACAGTGTTGGAAGCAAGTTATCAGCCCCCTTGACTTGAATATCGATTCAATTGAGCAGCTGTCTCCTTTAGACAAGAACTAGACTCATAGCTACCCTTATGCCAAGAGAAATAAGGCTACCATCGTGAGTGTTTTGAAGTGTCTCCCCTCCACCCTTTCCTGGCACATATGGTTGGTAAGAAACAAGTGCATCTTTGAGGGCAAAAAACCTAGCTCATACACTATTCTATCCAAAACTTGGGCCCAAATTGTAGAATTGATCAGCTCTAAAGGTATGTAACCCACAGATCAAACCAACTAGACAAAAGTAGAAAAGGATTGGTACAAAAAAATTCCCATGGATGGCCTAGTTAGGAATCATATACCAAAGAATGTTGGAAACAACTAGGAAAATTGGAAGCTTCGGGGCAATGAAAAGGAAATAGAGGGGTGGATCAAAAACCAAAGAAGCTACATCCTCTTCTTCGATGGTGCCTCAAAGAACAACCTCGGAAGAGCTGGGCCAGGTGGGCCTATCCTAGATCAGCAAGGTGAAACAGTTTCCACATTTGAATGGGGGTTGGGGACTCTATCAAACAACAAGGCTAAGGCTTATGGTTTGCTTATGAGCACCATCATCCTCATAAAGCTTCAGGCGAAAGATCCAACCATTATTGGAGATTCTGCTATTATAATAGTGGCAATGGAAGTTGGAACTTAATTCAAAAATCAAGCTTCGAATAAAACAAAGCAAAGAATTAACGATAATGTTAACCTATTTGGGAAAGTGGTTTACAAACATGTGTTAAGAGCTCATAACCAAGCTGCAGATGCCTTCGCCAACAAGGTGGTGGATAGAGAGGTAGGGAGAGTTAGAGTAAATAATGATGTCTATGATAAACAAACACCATAACCAACTCTCAATGGTGATGTGGCCCATTATACAAGACCTCAGAATTACAATATTCACTTTAAAAAAGGGGATATTAGTACAATGTAGATTTAGAAGGCGATCCTCCCTCATTTGTTTGAAATGAAAAACAAAGAAAATCTGCCTAGAGCTAAGCAGAAAATCTCCTCTGTTCAGAGCTACAGGTAGTGTATCATACTGCTGAACATATATCACCCTCGAGACATGACAGGAGTTGGTAAATGTCTCTTCAATGATACGGGCTCTGATCTTGTCATGAATTGTTATGATATCATTGCCAGGGCGGCTCATGAGGAGCTCCACATCAAGGATTATAAGAACCAGTGTGGCATTAGGCTCCCTCACTAGAAGACTCATTGGAGTAGAGATAGTAGAAGTTCTCCAGGTCGTAATGCTTGTCTAAGGAGGTTTCTGGGGAGTAACATCAGCTCCTGCTCTTCCCTTCTATGCATGAAAAGAGGTAACTGGTACTATTTTGCTTATGGTTTTGTAATTTTTTGGCTAACGTCCTGTCTATCTCGGTGGTTTCATTTAGTATTGGCACAGGGTGTCACAAGCCTATTCAGTTGTGCCTCACTTCTTACCTTTTCTCAGTTCCCCCACTCACTCCCAGAAGTTCTCTCAGCCTCCCCATCAATCCTCTTCCTCTACTCTCATCGAATCTATGGGCTTCAAAAGAATCAGTGATCATTCCCTTTGGATTGCTCTTCTTCATTGTCTCATCCCCTCTCCCATAAGCTCTGACACCCACAGGTATCACCTTCAGATCATCTTTAGTGACGGCCTGAACTCCAATCATTCCTCGGGAAGTTTGAGGCTCTCGAAGTAGGGAGAAACTTTGGCCATGAACCCAAGAAGAGTAGCCTTCCACCCCATCATGTCCAGAAGACCTCAGCTTCAGAGTAGTAACAAGGATAAGGAAAGCATCTCCTCTATCACCAATATGTCTGGCAATCCCTTGGAATAGATTGAGAATAACAATAATTGTGTCCTTTGTCAAGCAGACTGCCTCATAATTGGGTGCTTCGTCAAAACTCTCAACGAGCTCAGAGCAGAAATGGAAAATCAAAACAAATCTATGAAGAAAAAGTTTGAGAAGCAAAAAGCAGAGATCGAAGGGCTCAAGGAAAAATGCCAACATTTGGAAGAAGCAGTGAGCTTCATAAAAACACTCAACCAAAGTGAGCAAGGCAAAGCCTCGACCAAGCTTAGCAACAAGAAAGATAAGCCCCTCGAGGATTCTATCAATCAGTTTTGGTGACCTCTTTGACAAATTTTCTATGCTTTGTAGATTTTATTTACTGTTAGGATAGTTCGTCCGAGAATATAGTCACTATGTATTTCAATTTCTAAGAAGCAAGACCAGTGATTTGGAGGATGGGATTGTGCTCCCCTTTCTCACCTCCCTCATTGATCTTCCCCTCTCTATTTGTACTGGGACTTTGTCCCTCCGCTATTGTTTTATGATATATTAGTACCCGATCTTGTTGATATATATCTATATATATATATTCACATATTAATATATACATATTTATGCCCTCAATTCATTTGAAACGAATTGAAAACAAAACAAAATTCAAAGTTATCATCGCATCGACCCTGTTGCATTTTTTTTTTTTGTTTAAATGTTAAGGTTTAAGGTTCATGCGATAAGTATTATGCAAGAAAAAAGTTGTGAGAAGAATTTTGCGATAAATTTTTCTTGGGATGAGATTTTGTAATATGATTTTTTTTTTTTGTGATCTTGGTATCGATGGCTATTAAATTAATAAAGATGAGTGGGTCCATGCGAATTAACAATCCTACAAATTGAACTATAGGCACTCTGAAATTTTGAGATTATGAGTTTGGTAACTTCTTTTAAAACAATAATTGGAGTAAATTACCAAGATTCTGAAACATGTTTTTATCTGTTGTATGATTTAGCTAGGTCATTTTGTAGGACCGTTAGTGAAAAAATGAAAAATTAATAAAAGCTAACTAAAATTCAATATTTACAGTGAATGACTATTTAACTTAATTAGAATATGAAAAATTAAAATTTTCTATATTTATTTAAATTTTTAGTCCATACAAGAAAACAATCAAACATCAAAGGAGTGTCATTTACAAACCAGCCGACCAAATGAGTTGAAACAATTATGAATGGAAAGTTAGTGAAAAGTCAGATTCAACAAAACAATCAAAACATAAATCTGACGAAAATAAAATGATGAAATTTTACAAAAATGAACTCAAATGAAAATCATAAGAGATGCTTAGATAAAAATTTATAGAAAGTGTCCCCATTATTTGAGTCAATAAGTCAAACATGGGGATGTTTGGTTTTCCCTACAATAATGGTGGCACACTAGAAATATCCAATTATCTCTAGTTAAATATAAAGAAATTTAATTTATCAAATAGGTTAAAAATAATCGAGTTTGTGAAATCGTCTAACAATAAAACATTTCCATAGGTCCCACAAAAAATGGATTAAGCAATAGGATTTTGTAAAGATAAGTACTCAAAGAAGACAAGAGTAAAATTCAAGAATCTAAATTTGGGAATATTTGTTTCAAACCTACCTCATATAATAATAGAAGAAGGGAGAGAGAGGAGTTTTTTATAAAGCATATATCCATGTCATGATTTTCTTTGAGATTGCTTTGATGCCAGCGAGCCTGAACAATACCCCAATGAATTTGTCTTTTATGCCATACAAGCTTAGTCTAGCTGCCAGCAAGCATCCATAGCCCTTACGAGTTTACTTGTATTTCCCATGCTTCCTCTTTAATCACTCTTTTGATAAGAATATTTTCAAGATTTTAGTTAATTATGTATTTGAGTGAAAGAGGTGGGATGGTAATAGAGATTTACGTTTAATAGACACAATACTTTCATAATGTTTTCTACAAATTCTTTCCCTGCAACTATCAGTCAAAGAATTTTATGTGGAAGAGTGTGAGGGATTCATTGTGTTAAACTCAAATCAATTATTTCCTTGAAAAATTAAACTAAATCACCTAGAAAGGATGTGTGTTCTTCCATGAAAAATATTTAAAGCCAGATGATCTTATGGTTCCATCAAGATATGCCTTTAATGATAAATGAAATTCAATGAAATGGATAGAGTAAGATATTTCCCATGTATGACAATTGTTATTAGGCAAGAAAAAAGCCTTTTCATATAAATCATGGGAGAGTCACCAAAATGAAATCAAAATTAAAAGAAAAAGGAAAAGAATTCTTAAATTAAAGTAAGAAAAGAAATCAACAAACCAAAACAAAATTGAAGAAAGAAAACACTAAAAGAAAAATCCAAATTTAAAAGATAAGCTCCATCAAGACTACTTATTCAAATGTCTCAACAAAAGAGATAAAATAAAATAATCATGTGAATGTTCCTTCCTTTGCTGAGATTTAGATAAACTTGATCCTGCATAGTTATAAGAATTTTGGCTTCCGATAGTAGTGATGATAGATAATATATTAAATGAGAAGTCTCTTTCTGCTACAAACTTTTTTGTTTCAAAGAGAAACCTACAAAAAGCATGTTCATCATTTTTGAATGAAAGCAATATTTAAGGAAATAGTTAAAGGTTCATAAACTCCCCAGTTTAGTTAATTCAATGAGTATCATTACTGCTTATTTCAATAATCTCAAAGCAAACTAAAGACAAGAGAATGAACTTCAAAACTAATATGGTAGAGGTGCAAAAGGTTCATGAAGACTTGTAAAAACAGAGTTCATGATCAACAAAACTAAAAATGCAAGTTAAACTAGAAGTAAATAAATGAAACTAAATGAAATTGGGCACATGAAACTTACCATTGCATAATTTCATTTAAATTACCTGAGAGGTATCATATTCTCCAATAATAGCTAAATTCTTCATTTAATTAGAATTAAAAGCATGAAGAAGTTGAACTAACTATAATTTTATAACCCCAAAATTATTTTTTATTAAATCTATACTAAAGCAAGGAGTAAATTAATAAAGCAGTGTTTCGTGTTCAAGGAATCGAAAATAAGCCAAATCCATCAGAAATAAAATGGAAGATTTACTTCTTAATGAGTCGCAAGCATGAATGTTCTAGTAATATTGTAATTTTCATATCAACTCCATGATTTTAAGAAATTGTTAAGAATTAAGACCAAATCCAAAATAATGAAATACAAATGTGTAGATGGAGAGGTCTTAAATTTTGTATATTAAATAAATAGTGACATATCAAAACTTAAATAGAAGAGAAATTAAGAATGATTTATCCATGTTGCAAATTTCTTATCAATTGATTTATTTCCATAATGGTCACCCAAGAGTTCTTTAAAATATTTTATACAACACAACGCCTTATCAAATTTTTCACATCACAAGTTTTCTCCCATGCATAATTTTTAAACTATAACACTCACCTTTGCCGATATGAGATTGAATATAACAGTTAAAAGATAAAGAAAGAGGCATAAATCATCATGTATTGCATCGAAGGATGTCAAGGTAATATGTCATTTCAGTTTTGTGATGCAATATAAGTGTTGTAATGGCAAGGTTGTGATATGAGCATATGCAATGAGAAATTGCAATGGAGTGATTGCTATATCAGAGAATAGTGATATCAGTGATTTGAATTGTTAACAAAAGGAAATGCCAATATGATTCTTGTGATAATCAGATTATGAGAGATGATGTTCCTCACTTGTGGGACCAACTTTGAATTTGATAAGAAATCGACAACCAGAAGATTTTGAATACGAGATTCAATATTGTTGATACGCTAATATGTGATATAGAACGGACCTCGTCATTCTATCATGCAGATTTAATTTCATATCGGATACGGGACATTGATCCTTTTAAACAAGTGTCTCAACCAAAATTTCAATTTATGCATGGATGCGGTAGCTTTCATAACTATATTTAAATGTTCTATTGGGTTCGGGGTTGTATCACAATATTGGAGAAGTCTACTATCGATTATCCGTGATTGGGGATATGCTCAATTGAAAACTTCTGATATGCGAAATGTGATATCATATGTGGCATTATGTCAAGACAACTTAAATTATTCAATTAAAAAATAAAGAAATCAAGTTAACTTTGACTTTTAACAAAACCCCTTTTAATAGATATCAGAAGTATTAGATTAGGGAATATGTTTATCAGAGCTATTCAAATGATAACAATTATGATATTAGAATTTTCTGATCTGAATCTTCTGATACTGTTGGCTTGTTGGGGTTTGAATGATGGAAAAATTGAGCGATACTCAATATTATGGTGAACAACAAATAATACTTCCATGAACATGTTGCATTTTTAGAAAAGGTATAGCTTTTCGCGTATCTTAAGTCTCCATACCAAAGTCAATGAAGACTTGAAAAAGAAACAAAACATAAATAAGAAATAACCTTGAAAAAGTAAAAATAACAATAGATTACGATGAACCTATAAACACATACCTAGGATAATTTTGATTGTAACTTCACCTCATGGATCTTTAAGTTTTCCCAAAGTTTGTCAAAATTTGAGTATGTTCAACATCACCTACTTGTTTAATCTAAAAATGCTAAGTAATCAGTTTTTATATTGCATCCATCTCAAATTTATATCATAAGACCAGAGTGGTGAATATGCGTTATTATTTACAGCTAATGATGAATCAAGGATTGACACGTTGTAGCAAATTCTTGAAATTTCTTCATGTATGATCATAGAGATGAATTTTTTCGAAAATAAGACAATCAAGTGCTATGCACAAATGTGTAGATCTAAGAGCTTCAAAAATATTTTAAGCTACTTTTCCAAAAATGAAAGGGAATACCCATAAGAAGTCAGATTCATTACTTGCTTTATTGAAATCATAAATAATGAAATATGTCCTAACATAAAAGAAATCTAATCTAAATTAATGTGTTCCTACTCCTAACTTAATTAAGGAAACATGACTACGTATAGCCATACTTCTAATGTGACCACTTTCTCATTTTAATTCCTGCATGTATGTACAGATCAATCATTAGTAACAAAAATACAAATAAAATTAAACTAAAGAAAATAAACTTGAAAGAAGAATGTACAGTTATTGCTAATATATTATTTGCAATTACCTTCTCTTGGAAAGTCATTTCCAACTGAATTTCAATTGGATGATAAAAATATTAATGGAGTTCCACTATTGATTGGGAGATGCTCGAAAGAGAAGATGAAGGATGAAATCATGAGAATGAGGTTTTAGGTGCAATGGCCTGCATAAATTTGTTAGTGTTATGTGCAAGTGTTAAACTATTAACAATCTACCATGAAGGAAACATTTCCATATATTTTTCACAGAGTTCTATGAAAAATGGATGAAAATCTATTATAGATACAGTGGAAGATTATTATTTTAATTAGATTATTGGTCATATTGTGAAAATTCACTCTCTTATTTACACTACCTTTGAGAAGGTAGAAGTAATTGATAAGAAATGAACATTAGTTGAAATTGGAAGAGAAATAGCTCTTGATGTTCATGATTAGAATCTAAAACTTCATTTTCCCATTCAGACAACACATCAATTGAGTGTTCAGTACTGAGCTGCTCAATATGCCAGCACAATTATCTAAAAAAAAAAAGTAAAAGAATAAAATAAGTTTGAATTTAAAAAAAATAAAAGAAAGAAGAATAATGACATCAAATCATAGTTTACAATAGTGTTACAATTATCGTTAAAACACAATTGGGATTGATTTAAAACAATTTCATTTTCACAAGACTTGGTTAGAATAATGGAATCTGAATGATTGCTAATACCAACTTGTGAATTAGAAAGATCATGACTATGAATAGGAATGCGAGCTTGATCGCCATACAAATCATAGATTGGAATGTTTTCTCGAATGCTGAAATCATGAGTATGATTAGTTATTTGAAAATGAGAATAATTTGAAACAATTTCCAGATTGGAGTGTTCTTCACTTTCACATGTAATCCAACTTTGATCATGAGGATTCAAAAGAGAATGATATAAATCAATATCTTGAATGTCAAAGTAACTATCATAAATGACCTTATGAAATTCATTAAAGTTCCCTTTGGTCTCATCCAATGTATCAAAACAAGAAGGAATATGAAGCACCTATTTATTAATGACAAAAGAATGATAAAACTTTAATTCTTTATCTTGATAAAAATTAATTAGAAATTCCTTAAAACCAGCCTCTCTATTTTCTGAAATATCATTGATGTTAAGAGGGGATAAATTACTATCATAAAAAATATCAGGATAAAGGTAAAAATGAGAATCAGAAGCAATGAATTTAACAATGTTTCTATTTGAGAACTGTTGTGCATTCTACTCATTGTAAATTGCAGATTTGAAATTAGTCATTTGTGTGCTTATGCTTTCTTGAAGAATGTTGCTTGGTTGTTCTAAATTTAGAATTTTATCATCATAAAAGAATTCATAAATTTGTAAAGCAAGATGTATGTTACTAGAAACTTTGATTGCTACTTGTACTCGCTGATTTATGTTCTGATTTTCTGAATTTAATGCATACTGATTTTGATATTTCAAAGCCATACTTTCTTCATGATTATTGCTAATATCTTCTTGCAGTTGAATAGTAAAATTTTCCAAGCTTTGTGATTGAGATTCACTGACATGTGAAGGTGCATCTTGATCATTATTAAACCATAAGAAGTGTGCACTAAATGAAGAAATTGATCGTACATAATAGACGCCAATTCATCATCACTTGTTCGCACCTCCATATTAGAATTCTCAATTGTGTTAATATAATTGGAAGGAGTTTGAGGAAAAATTCAAATAATTTCACATGGATTATGAATGGGAGGAAGAGATAAAATATGTTCATAACAATCTAGTATTTCCTCTTCCGTAGGTTTTGCTTCAATTTTAAATTTCAAACAATTTAAATGGAACCTGATGATAAAATCAATCAAAGATTTATTTTCAAATCTTTGTAAATTTTCAAAATCGTCAAATACCTATTCGTAGTTATAGCCATCAAATTTATAAAGGAATATTGTAATGAATTGATACCAGTTGTGAATTGAGGCAATTGGAAGAGTTTGATACTAGCTTCTGACATTTACCACGAATGTGAGAGTAAAGATTTTGTATGAAATTCCTTCATTAATTCCTGGAAAATCATAATTTGAATTTTTTTGAATAAAATGAAACACATGACTAAAATCATAAGAATTTCTCTTACCATTAAACTTTAGCTGAGACAAGAGCCTTACCACTTCGAGTGGAGTGTTGGAAGATGCACGTCCATGTATACAACTCGAAATTGGATGTTTAAGAGGAGCCATTGTGATAACTAAAATGTTAGAATAAAAAAATCTAGTAGACAACAAGTTTTAGGCCCTCCTTCTAGAAGAAAAATGTTGAAGCCTCGAAATTTGTTGCAACAATATGAGGGATGGCCACTAGGTCTGGACCTTAAATAAGCTCCTTTTCCATTTGGAATGGTGGTTCCGACTAGTTCAATTGGGTCCAGCTACCTTCTCTAAGTCTCCAAAATGGCCTACAATATGTATTTAATCCACCAATGGAGAAGAGACATCAGATCAACTCTGTTGTTAATCGGGCAAGAAAGTTATCCTTACACTGATTTGGGGCTCAGCCAAGCCACAACTAAAGTTTGCCTCTTTGGGAAGAGGAGTTATATGAATGTAAAATTAAATCTAAATGCAAACTTATTCTATAATGCAAGAAAAAATAAACTAGATCCTAATCCTATCTCAACTAGATAGATATAGATGTAACCCAACTGAGAGAAAGATACCTAAATAATTGAGATTTAAATATATCTGTCTTATAATGAATATTAAACTAATGAAGTAGTTAAATTAACTAATATTATGAATACCAAGTCACATACTATTAAGAGACCTAGTGACTCAAATAATCAACCAACAAAATTTAGGAAGAAGTTCACAAAAATGATATTGATTGTTTAATGAGTAATTCAAATAATTAAATAATAATATGAGGAAGAAGTTCACGACATATTGCCATTTGTTAAACTAGTTAAAAGACAGATTTTTGAGTAAATAGTTACTCAGAAATTAGAATTCAAACCATAAAAGCAGCGACAAATAATAACATATGATTGAGACAAACTACTCATAATGACAAAAGTGCACAAATATGAATAAAATCACACATTCCTACCACCATAAAATGAAACTAGTATTTGAAACAATAGTATTAGAAACATCAATTTATTGAATCCATTTCTATGGCTCTAGTATCCAACAGTCCTTTAGATTACATGAATTTTTGTTGTTATGATAAGAGGTGCAGAAGTGCAAACTCTTCTCATCATACATAATTCATAATAAAAAAAAGAAAATCCTCAATAATCCCCAGATCTGAGATTTTCACTCCTCCCACCTACAACTTTAAATACCTATTTTAGAAGTTCTTTTAGAATTTCATAATTGCATCGGAGAGAAGCCCTTTTTACATTCTACAATATGGTATTTATAATATTTACGAAAAAAAAATAGAATAGGAAAGTTTGTTGAAGAATAAATCTATTTAATCAATTTTCATGGGCTCAAAATTTCATTTTTGTATTGTTGGAGCCTTCTCATTGATTGAGATTATTTTCTCTTCATCTCTTCAACTCTTTTTCTTGAAAATCAAATCAAAACAAAATTAAAATGTAAAAATAAAATCAAAATGCTAAATATGGAATTAAAATAGATCTAATCAAATTTAATTAAATAAATAATTGAAAATGAAATCTAAAATTTCTATTGATGCATGTTATGATTTAGTTGGCTAAGGATATCATTGACGAATGGATTTTCATTCAAAAGAGGCTTGGGAAAATCAAAATGCATAAAATAAAGCTCAGGAAAAATATTTTATTAAAAATTCGAAGCTTGATGTTCTACTAGATTTTAGACCCAATAAATGATCAAATATTCTAATGAAACCTCCTCAGAAACGTTTTCCATTATTTTGTCTTTCCAATGAGCCGTCCTTGGCCTCATTTGGCCAAATTGAATTCAATTTATGAGTTTCCAAAGTTGATGAGTCAAAACTCCCTGAATTATGGAATTTTGTGGTTGAGGCTAAAAATCATTTTTTTTATTAAAATCTATTTCTAAATTAATTTTTTTGTTATTCATTAGTTAATAACAATTAATTATAACTAAATTATTAATTCTTATTAGATTTTAATAAACTAAGTATATACAATTATTTTAATTAACTTAAATTAATTATATAAATATTACTTAATTTTAATTATACTAAAATAATTTAATAAATTATTAATTCTTAATATATATATATTAACATATTAATATATACATATTCATTCCCTCAATTCCTTTGAAATGAAATGAAAGTAAAACAAAAGTCAAAGTTATCATTGCATCGGCCTTATTGCATTTTTTTGTTTTGTTTAAATGCTGAGGTTCAAGGTTCATGCGATAAATATTATGTGAGAAAAATTTTGCGAGAAACAATTTAAGATAATTTTTTTGGGATGAGATTTTGTGATAACATTTTTGTGATATGGTTTTTATTTTTTATTTTTATTTTTGTTTTTTTGTTTTTTCTGATTTTGGTCTCAGGCACTATGAATTTACTAAAGATGATTGGGGCCGACGTGAATTATAAATCTTACAAATTGAACTATAGCCATTTTGAAATTTAGAGATTTTGAGTGTGGTAATTTGTTTTAAAAAATAAATTGAAATAAATTACCAAGATTTTGAAACACATTTTTATCTCTTGCACGATTTAGCTAGGTCATTTTGTAGGACTGTTAGTCAAAAAATGAAAAGTTAATAAAAGTTAACTAAAAGTCAATATTTACAATGAATGGCTATTGAACTTAATTAGTTATTAAAAATCGAAAATTTCTATATTTATTTACATTTTTAGTCCATGCAAGGATCAAACTTCAGAGCAGTGCCATTTACAAACCGGTTGACCAAATGAGTCGAAAAAATTATCGATGGAAAGCGAGTGAAAATTTGGATTCAATGAAACAATCAAAACATAAATCCGACGAAAATAAAAAGAAATGATAAAATTGTAAGAAAATTAACTTAAATGAAAACAATAAAAGATGATTAGTTAAAAATTTGTAGAAAGGGCTCCCATTATTTGAGTTAATAAGTCAAATATGGGGGGTGTTGGATTTTCCCTACAATAGGGTGAAACCCAATTATAATCAATATTAAGGAATGAATAATACTAGTTAGCCTAGCCTCCTCTTCTCAGGAGAAAAGGAACCTTGAGATGACTATGAAAGGAATCGTTACCAATTCAACGAAGCATAACATAAAAAATAATGATTCCTGATATCATTGCACTCTCTAAGAGGATGAAGACTCAGATCAGATATTTATTTTATTTAGAGGAGGGAAACGTCTATTCTTCATTCATAGTTTCACAATTTACTCAAGAAACGATTTTCAAAGATTAGAGATGAAGCATGTCGGCATAAATTTCTAATACATGCCAAATTTGTGTAGATTATAGATAGGATTGTTTGAATTGTTTAGAAATTATGCGAGTCTCATTGCTAGCAAAATCTTATCATACTCTATTTTCTAATAGTTTCCCTAGTTTTACCATGAAAGAATATAGTTGACAAGGGACACACTTTATCTTTAAATTTTCTCATTCTATCACTAGCAACTAGATTTTTCATTTTCAGGAAAAAATAGGATATGTAAGCCTTTGTGCAGTAATGATACATCAATATCTCTTAAAACATTAAATCGCACTTTCTACACATGAATGAAAATCATAACTTGATTTTTCCAATGCAATCTCTTAATTTCTCATAAATTTAGGTCGATAGATTTTAATTCAAAACTGCTTTAAGAAATGCAAAAATATACAAGCTCCCATAAATGCTCAAGAATAACATTTAATGCCATAGAAACTATAACAACAACCACATCCAGAATTATAGTGCTCAAAATAGTACAACGAAACTATAGACTAGAAAAATAATGGTAAACCCTCTTTGATTGCAATTCTCTGATTCTACATCAACTTATATGTAAAACATTTTATAAAGTAAAATAAAAGGCCATAATTCGTTCCAATTATCACAAATTATATTGCTTGCCAATTAACACAAATCTTCTAGTGAAGGGAAATAAATGAAACATCACTTTTTCCTTACAAAATCAGAGAGAAGATGCATTGAGAATAAAGTACAAAATGATACATAGTAACTTTACTGCAAGACCCGAAGAGAAAAAGAGGACTAAATGGTAATTGAAACTACTAAACAAATTCTTTTAATTTTTTTACTTCCAAACCAAGAGATGGATAATTCTAAAGAAATCCAAATTCAGTGCAACTACTTATAAAAAAACAAAAGCATTTATCCACAATAGTAGTTCTTAACAGACAAATATATGTCTTCTCTATGTTAGCATAACACAAAGATGAGGTATTTTCAGCATCATTTGTGATTTAAGATCTGTCATGATTTCTATGTTAGTTGGAGAACAACCTCCGAGATACACAATAGATAAATTAACACAATCACTATTCCATACCAGCTTCTTATAACTAGGTACAGTGCTTCAATTTCTCATGTTGTTGTTAAATTAGGGCTAAGGATACCATTAGGTAATTTGTTTAATTATAAGGGGAAATAGTTGATGATTGTGAAATTCATACTACTATTTTATTTTAATTGTAAATATGAGTTAAATTATAAGATTGGTAGAAACTACACATTTTTATGTTGCTATATTCTTTGTAGTTGCCAAGTCGTTAGAGGTGGTATACCAAAGTCACATGCCTTTTCATCAACAAATAATCATTTCCTCCTGTTTAACTTGTATTTCAAACTCCAATTGATTAATGTGTTCGACAATATCCTTCAAATATATTTGGTTACTATTTTATCAATCAAGAAATTGTCAATAGTAGCGCAGAGAAGACATGAAATGAGATACCAAACAAGAGGAGCTCATAGGTGTGGATCACCAGGAGCTGCCTCAAGAAAAATGCCACACAGGCTTCACATTAATCTCCAATATTAATTAGATACATTTTTTTAGAGACAACAAATCATATCCCTAAAGAATAGAAACTGAATAACTATGAATTGGAAAATCACATCTACGTAACAAGAAGAGCCTATTCTCCATTAATTCTAACACTCCCCCTTAATGGAGAAAGGGATTACACACCTAATATGTCCCTAAACAACTCAAAATTTGGTCTTCCCAAAGGCTTAGGAAATATATCAGACATATTATCACACGAATTACAATATTCAACACAAATCTCTTTGGACTGTACCTTTTCCCTAAAATAATGAAATTGAGTGTCTATGCACTTAGTTTTTTTATGAAACATAGGATTGCAAGCCAGTTTGACGGAATCTTGATTATCACAATTGATAACTATAGCTTGTGTCTGTTCTACCCCTGCATCTTGGAGAAGTGTGCGCAACCAAACTACCTCACATGTTGCTACACACATAGCTTAATATTTGCTTCAACTGAGGATAACGTTACAGTATGCTCCTTCTTGCTGCACCAAGAGATAACCCCAGACCCAATGCTTAAGACGTAACTTGTAATTGATCTTCTATCATCTAAATTTCCCGCCCAATCAGAGTCTGTATAACCTGTCAAGCTAATATCAAATGAGTCAGAATACAAAATACCAAAATCTGAAGTTCCTTGCAGATACTTCAGTATTCCTTTTGCTGCAAACCAATGGTTCTCATGAGATTGAGTCATGAACTGACTCAAAACACTCACTACATAAGCTAGATCTAGTCTCGTATAAGAGTACCAACCAACTATTTGTACAATGTTGCATGTGCATATTTTGAACCATCATTCACCTAAAGTTTGATGTTCTGCTGTAAAGGTGCAAATGTCGCCTTACACTCATCCATTTTAAATTTAGCCATCAAACTCTTAGCATACTTACCCTGGGACAAGAAAGTTTGGCTTGAATCTCTCCAAACTTCTACACCCAAACAATAACGCATTTCTCCAAGGTCCTCCATCGCAAATTTCTATCATAATTGTTGCTTTATTTCTTCAATGAGTTTATCTACATCTCCTGTCATGATCATCATCTACATATAAAGAAATCAACACTATCTGTTCTGATAATTAAACACAATATACAAATTATAGTCTTTTTTGCTCCGTTTATAACCATGCATGAGGAAAAATGAATCAGGTTTGTTGTACCAGGATCTACGAGCCTCTTTTAAACCATATAAAGCTTTCTTTAGTCTACATACTAACTGCTCTTCTCCATTCTTACAAAACCCCTCAGGTTGCATTAAGTATACTTCTTCTTTTAAATCACCTTTTAAGAAATCATATTTAACATCTAATTGATGTATTTTCCAATGATGCTTAATGGCTAAAGCAATAATCAATCTAATAGTATGTAATTTTGCAACATGGGCAAATGTTTCCTCAAAGTCAATACCTTCTTTCTGGGAATACCCTTTGCAACCAACCTTGCTTCATAGTTACCAATAGGCCCATCTGCTTTAAATTTCAACTTAAATAAACATCTGCAACCTAGGGGTTATTTACCATGAGAAAGCTTTACTAGATCCTAACTATTATTCTTAATAATAGATCCGTATTCCTCTTTAATTACTTCCTTCCATTTAGAACGCTTACTAGCTTCATAAAAATTAGAAGGTTCTACAATATTTGACATATGAGTCATGAGCACACAATCCTCATATCAAGCTAGTAACTATTTTGGCCTGCTAGATCTCCTGAGTGGTGGAGTGTCAACTATTATGCTATGTTCTTCTCTTCATGGACTGAACTCAATTTCCTCCTCTTTATCCTACTGATGTTGGTGTTGTTGTTGGTGTTGTTGCTGTTGCTATTGTTGTTGTTGCTACTGCTACTGTTGTTGTTGGTGTTGTTTTTGACTGATCCCTGTTTCAACATCCTCATCTGAATGTAAGGGTACATGCCATTATTCATTATCTTGAACAAGATTTCCATCATCAACCTGTTCATGGAATATTATGTCTCTACTAAAAAACACCTTGTGAGTAGAAGGATCAAACAACTTATAAGCCTTATACTCACTGCAGTATCCAATGAAAGTTCATTTAATGACCTTTGAATCTAACTTCTTCCTGTTTTTTTGGGGAACATGTGTAAAAGATTTACAATCAAATATTATAAGTGGCTTACTACAGGCTTGAAGCCAAATAACTCTTCCAAAGGAGTTTTATAATCAAGACTTTTAGTGGGACTCCTATTCTTCAAATACACTGCATTATTGATAACTTCTGCCCGAAAGCCATTAATTAGATTCTTACGTTTCAACACACTACGAGCACATTCCACCAATGTTCTAATTTTTGTCTTAGCTACTCCATTCTGCTGAGGAGTGTACGGTGTTGTAAACTGCTGATGTATCCCATGCTCTTTGCAATATCTGATGAAATCCCCTTTCTTAAATTCTCCGCCTTGATCTGATCGAAGAAACTTGATGAAATTTCCTATCCACTTTTCGATCATGTTCCTAGAGTTCTTGAAAAACTCAAAGGCATGACTCTTCTGTCTAAGAGAATACACCCATGTGAATCTTGTACAATCATCAACAATGATTGGAAAATAGTAGGACCCACTTAACGATCTTGTCTGCATATGCCCACATAAATCAGTGTGTACAAGTTTGAGTGTATCCCTCTGTTTCCTATCTTTAATAATAGGAAATTCACCTCTATGATGTTTACCGAATGCACATCCTTAACAATCAATATGTAACTTTTTTAGAATAGGAAGACCACCTACCATACCTTTGTTCTGCAACAGAAGGAGGTCACTGAAATTGATGTGCCCAAGTCGCTGATGCCACAAATTTTCAGCAGACTTATTTGATGACATCAATGCTTGTGGTGGTGTACTCTTCACATCCAGTTAGTAGAGTCCTCCTATACAAACACCTGTAACAATAGGCTTCATCTGGTCCAACAAGTCTTTAATAATATAATAAGATTTAAGGAATTCTACCTTGAGATCCTGATTTCTAATTTTTGATATTGAAATTAGGTTCTTCTTAATACCAAGTACATACCACACATCAGATATATTCCTGATGTTTCCATCAGGTAAAGTGACAAGGACATCTCCATGTCCCTTGATCTCGTACCCTCTATCATCTCCAAGGTATACTTTTACTCCATCATTGGATTCTCTAAAATTTCTGAACCATATCTTTTTACTTGTCATATGTAAGGAGGCTCCAAAATCTACAAACCAAATATTTGATTCATCCTCCTCAGTGGCTAGTGCAGTTACAACCATAAATAATATTACATCCTGGTTTTGATTTGCATCAGCTAGATGACCTGCATGCCTTCTCTGCTTGTTCCTCTCCCCATATTCCTTTTTCTTATGGAAAAATTCAGCAATATGTTCTATCTTACCACAATAAAAACATTTAAGGGGAGAGTCATGCTTATGCAAGGCCATACCTTGTGGTGTCCCTTTTCGTGATATGTTGCATTTCCTGTGATCAACCATTGATTTCCCCTTCAGCTTGAACTTGGTCATCAATGCAAGATTTGGATTTTAAGGTTTGAGAGGCAACCTCCTTTCTTCTTCTTCTAGCAAGATCTCTGTAAGCTCTTAAAAGGACAGGGACTTTCCTCTTGCATTCAATCCCATTATAAACATCTGATAATCACCCGTCATGCCATTCATGGTAATCATCACCAGATCATCATTCGCCATAGTCTGATTGATATTAGTTAGCTTATGTTTAACCTCCTTTATCGGGGATATGAATGAATAAACAAACTCATTTTCCTCCATCTTGATGGAGAGAATATTCTTCCTAGGGTACAAATTTCGACTGGCGTTCTTGATCTCGTACATTTCTTTGAGAATCGTCCATATATCATTCACCATCTTGCACACTTGAATGTGAGGGATGATGCAATATTTAACTCATAACTTGAGGAGAACCTTTGCCTTCGTCTCCCTTTTCTCCCATTCTTGAATTACTGTATTCGATCCAACAGTTACAGTAGTCAGCTTGACCTCATCACGAGTGGCAATGCCATAGGCATTTTGTCCTTCAAGTAGAGTCTGGAGCTTAAACTTCCACTTGATGTAATTGGAACCATCAAGCTTATTACTATCATTGAGATAAGCTTCAGCAATTTGATTATTCATATTGAATGAATAAAAAAGATTCAATAATTTAAACAAATCCAAGATTAAAAAAACATTGACCCCAATTTTATTTTTTTTAAAACACCCCCATAATATTAGATAATAATCCCTTCAAATAATGAGAGCCTTTAATTAAAAGAACTCCATTTTTTTTAGTTAAAGCTTTGAAAAAAAACATAAATTAAGAAAAAACTTTAATTATCTAACGAATGCAATTAAGGGACCACCACAACAAGTAAAAAACGGCACATTCAGTTTTCACCAACCAAATTCAACACACCAAGATATGTAATCCAGAACACTACACCTCTGAGGCGCAGAGCATCCGATAATAAACAAATGGCCAATCCATGATACTAGATCTCGAAGGCACATGACATTTGATACCATCACCAAGACAGTCGATCCGTCCAATTCACTCGATCCTCAACACTGCATCACTGCACCTTTGATCCATGCTCATTTATTCTTCCATAATGCTGCTTCGAGGGTGATAATATCTTCACGCCTCCTACGGCCTTAATGGAATTTTTTTTGCTGCTACTAATCTCCTCGTAGCCAGTGAGAAAAGAACAAAAATCAGAGGTTATCTTGTCCACGTGGCCTCCGTAGTTGTCCTCTCTAGTTTGACATGCAGCTAGACACAGATGACTTCTTCCATGATCTCAGCCTCCTATGATGTTCTGGCTTCTTCCATGATCTCAGCCTCCTCTAATGTTCTTGCCTCCTCAAGTTTTCTCAACACCCAACATCGATAGCTTTCTAATATTCCAGCTATGAATCTCCTCGTAGCCTCCGGGTGAGTCCAACCTCCTCAGCTTCCATGCAGGCCTCCATGTATACCTCAACACATTAGGAAGTCACCCTTCTCGTGATGATACCATTGAATCCTTATGACCAGAGAAAAAGACAATTGTGGGACCTCCCGTAACCTCAACACTTTTGTGCGCGACCTTCACATGGAAATCCACACTAGATCTAAGCGGTCTCCAGCACAGGCCACCACAGTGCCGTTGGCATTCCACGCTCATAAAATGCTCAAAGTTTTGGGACGAGCAGATGTTTGACAAATATCTCAACCACGCAACTTCCGGGCAAGAGAACTTGTCTCAACCAGGGCCTTCTACATGCTATATTTCCTTAATCATGGATGCAACAATAGTAATCAATTGCTATGATTCTTTTGTTCACAACTCAAGATCGGTGCGCTTATCCACCAAGGAGTTGCAAAGTTATTCAGAGCTATACAGCTCTGAGTCTTGATGTCCCGTCCAAAGCTTGCACCGACTATCTAGAAATCAAGACTTGGTGAAGTGTTACAGTGCACTCATCACACTTTCCCACCTAAATCTCGTGAAAAATTCACTTCAGTCGCACCCTTCACTTAGTGCACAAGATTAATAGCCCTGAGCTCTATTACCATGTCAAGAGTAGCGCAGAGAAGACATGAAATGAGAAACCAAACCAGAGGAGCTCACAGGTGCAGATCACCAAGAGGTACGTCAAGCAAAATGCAACACAGGCTTCACATTAATCTCCAATATTAAATAGATACAATTTGTTAGGGACATCAAATCATATCCTTAAAGAATAGGAACTGAATAACTATGAAAAGGAAAATCACAACTACTTAACAAGAAGAGCCTATTCTCCATTAATTCAAACATAAATATTAGTGGACACTACTATATTAGCACAGGTTCTTTTTAATTGATGTGGATGAAGGTGAATCTCTGGGCTATGCGGTGCTTTTCTTCAATTATTGCGTTATTGCAAGGATGGATGCATCTAAAAGAGATGATTATCAAAGAAAACATAGAGAATCATTTTGCAGGATTCGATTAACCAAAACTGCTAGCCCATAGTGGTTAATCACATCAAAATTATACACTTTTAAGTTAATAAAGAGCATAGTTTACTTCCATACTTGCCCACTACTGAATCATATATATATGGATTATCTTCCTTACATAAGGGAAAACCATTAAATAAAACATGAAAACCACCAAAGGGCCCTAAAAGGGATTAGATATGCAGTTATACAACTGCAACAAAATTACGATGTTTCAGGTTCCAGCACTTGCTTCCTCCCACTCGCGATATTGCAATGAAAAAACATAATTTTTATTTGATTTGTGCATTGCATGATCTTGTTTTAGGTCTCTTTTCCAATTCGTTCTTTGCATTATATTTTTTATTGCGATTGTTTTTCATGGGAAATTACTTTGAGCTAGGGTTGGCTGGTTGTTTCATGGGTTAATCCATTGGACACACATTTACTTTCTTGCATAATTAGAAACACGTGAGAAGAATTAAGAGAAATTCTCGTCTGGTTTGAAGCATTCTTGATAAATTTATATTTTTTTGGTTTGGTGATTAATGGGACTAATTCTCCTAAACTTCCTTGTCTGGAGTTCTTTGAATAAATATGAAGTAGGCTTCCCATCAACACTAATTAAATATCAATCAAGTTTTAAGAAAATATGTTACAATAGAGGTCATGAATGTCGTCCCCATGCGTTCGTTACCAACTGACAATTTAAGAAAACTGTGAAGTATAACACTTGAAACAAAGTAATAAATTCTTGAGTCGTTTTGTCAAAGTTACTTGAACGATAGTTGTATTTGGCGAAGACATGTGATAGGATTACATTTTAAGCATCGCAATATATTCTAATATCACTTCACCTTTTGAGATTCTCCTTGAATGTTTACTAAGAAGTGGAATCACATTAATCGACATTCTCATAAATCCAACTGTGCTTTCAAGTGCTTGATTGTGTTATGTCTCAACATTTGCAATTTTAATTGTGTCTATGAATTAACAAAGCAATTTTTTAGTGACTTTTATGTTTTAGTGAATTAACAAGTGCAATAGTTTAATCATTCACTGTTTACGATTTATAAATAATCGTAGTCTTAGGAGCTAGATTGTAGTCACAAGACCCTATTTTTAAAATTTCTTTTAACGATGCTCTGTAGTTTCTTAATGAATAGTCTCTAATCGTCCCTTGCAAATCACCAGCGAAAAATGGAAGGGTGTAACTGGCTATGAACATTCGCGCTGGTGCAGGTGAAGTTGAAAATAATTAATATTATTTTGTATTAATGGAGAATTGGTTACATAGTTGTAACGTAACTCCTTAGTTTAGGATTTGTTCCTAGAATTTAGGAGTTTGGTTGCAACTTCTTGATTTCTAAAGTTGTACTTAAATGATGTAATCTTTCATTGATGAGAATAGAGTGTACGAGAGTGATCTCTCTATTTTGAGTGTAGTCTCCAGGTGCAGGCCACACCTGTGAACTACATCTCCTTCTTTTCAAATCTATTCACATTTTATCTTCGTATCAGAGCTCAGATTGGATGAGCCTGATCTTTTATCACCTTTGTGGCTGAAGCGCCTTTATAGCTAGCTTGCCTGTGTGGTATAATTGCCTTTGTGGCTTGAGGAGCCTCTATGGCCGCGTGTACACAGGAACTTTGTGCTCAATTGAGCAGGTGGATTGCAGAACACTTGGCTCGAACTCAAAAGTTTTTTTTTTCCTGAGTAGAAGGGGGTTGGCATGGGTTTTTGGCTTGGGAGCGCGCCATAATACCAGATTGGCGCGACTTTTTGGTAGTTAAGCGCGCCAACGCGCCAGAATACCGCAATGGCACGAAATTTAAGGGTAAAAGCACGCCAGCATTTTTGCCTCGCACCGATTTTTTCTTGGCGCGAATTTTCGCTCAAGAGAGTGCTAAATCACCTTCAAGTGGATCTGTGGGAAGCCTCATCTTTGTTTGTCGATTTGCGAGGGGTGAAGATCGGCGAAGTTGCAGATCTATCCGGGAGAGGCAGATCAGATCAATTTTGATCAGATCAATTTTTTGGCTGTATTGAAAAATTCCGAATTTTCTCACCGGAGTAGGATTGCCAGATACTATAGTTCAGTGGTAGAGAAGTGACAGATTGATTTGACAGGTATCATTTTTTTATGTTGGGTAGATTCATTTTCTAGATCTGATCAGAATGAGTAATACGATGGAATCTTACCTTCACGAGTCTGGCAAACTCGATGGATCTAACTTCACGAATTGGAAGTTTAAGATCCACACCTTGCTTGAGGGTGTGAATGCTTGGTCCATAGTTACAGGTGATGAGCTGAAGCTGAATGCAGGGACACAGGAGAAAGAATGGGAGAAACAAGGAAACAAAGCCAAAGTGTTGCTGAAGATGTCCGTGAAGGACAATATTATCCCACACATCAGAGGTTGTAAAACGTCCACGGAGATTTGGACGACCATCAAAAATATCTATCAGACCCAGAACACAAGTCGAATTATGGCGCTTAAAAGCAAGCTATTTTAAATAATCATGGATGAAAGGGAGAATACTACTCCATTTGTTGCGCGAATTAAAGATGTGAAAGACGGATTGGCGGACATCGGAGAGGCAGTGTCTGACTCTGATCTTGTCTTAATCACACTGAGTGGGATGCGTGATGAATTTCAAATGTTCGTCACTAGATTGACAGCAAGGGAGAAAGTGCCCACATTTGAAGATCTAATAGGGATCTTACTGCAAGAGGAGGAGCAGCGGCAGAATCTGAACCCCCAGAGTGATGATCTTGTGCTGATTGTGAAACGATGATCATTCAGAGGAAAGTATCCACAACAGAAATCACAGCACAAAGGAGGAAGATCACAGAAGAACTCTCATAAAGGTATTCTTGCAAATCATTTTGTAAACAAATATTATTATTGTGGAAAGAAGGGTCATATACAGAATGAATGCTTTAAGAAGCAGGTTGATGATGCAAAGAGAAAGCAGGCAAATGCAAAGCACAGAGGATACTTTGTTGAAGAAGAAGATAAAGACTTCAGTCATGAATTTTGACTATTCATAGCCGACTCTGCCCTTTCAACATCTAATGAGGACAATATTTGGTATGTCTATTTCGGAGCATCCTCACACATAACAGGTAAAAAGGAATTTTTTGATAGTCTTGAAGAAAGTACAAATGGATTAAAAATTTATTTAGGAGATGATAATGGATACGGTATTAAAGGTTATGGGGTGATTCCAGTGAAGTTACCAAATGGAAAAATTAGTCAACTTAAAAATGTTTTATATGTACCTGGAATTAAGAAAAATATGATATCTGGATCCATGATGGTTGATCAAGATATGAAAGTCAAGTTCTTCAAGACTCATTGTGTGATAAAGGATTGCAGGAATGAAATAGTTGCAACAGGCATGCGAGTTGGAAGCCTATATAGACTGGATGCAAAGAGTATACCAAAGCGAGCCATGGTTGCAGGATAAGCGACAGTCGAACAACTCTGGCATCAGAGGTTCGGTCACTTAAATTTGCAGGACCTCATGTTATTGTAGAAGAAAGGCATGGTTGAGGGGCTCCCTATCTTTCGTAATATACAGTTAAATTGTGATGGTTGTGGCTTAGGTAAAATGCATAGAGAACAGTTTCCTGTGCATGATAGGAGGAAGGAAACAGATATTTTAGAACTAGTGCACACTGATATATGCGGACCTATGCAGACAAGGTTGCTAGGAGGAGCATATTATTTTATGTTATTTACTGACTGCACTAGATATTCATGGGTTTATTTTTTGAGTAAGAAAGGTCAGACTCTCTAGTGCTTTATAGAATTTAAAACCTTGGTGGAAAAGCAGTTTGTTAAGAGCATAAAAATTCTCCGATCTGATCAAGGGGGAGAATACAAGCTAGGGGAATTCATGAAATTCTGCAAATCTCACGGGATTGTTCATCAGTATACAGTGCCACACGCACCACAGTAGAATGGAGTTGCATAGCATAAAACAGAACCTTGGTGGAGTGCGTAAGGAGCATGTTACAAGGTAAGGGTATGTCTAATAATTTTTGGGTGGAGGCTATTAACACTGCTATATATTTGAAGAATAAAAGTCCTACCAGGTATCTTGTCTTCAAAACCCTTTTGAAGCTTTATATGGATTTAAACCAGCAGTAAACCATCTAAGAGTATTTGGGTCAAAAGCATTTGCCCATATACCCAAAGCTGATAGGAAGAAATTAGACCCTAAAGCAGTTAGATGCATCTTTGTTGGTTATGGCACAGAATTTAAAGCATATAAATTATTCAATCCTGAGTCTCATAAGACATTTGAAAGCAGGGATGTAGTGTTTCATGAAGAGGTACTGGAAGGGAAATATGACATTGGTGATGATTGGCAAATTCCATTGTTGTCAGATGAAAGCAGCGAGGATGAAAGAGAGCAGGAGCAGAAAGAAGAGAAAAAAGAAGAACAAGAAGAAGGTGATAATGCAAGCCCAGTTATAGCTGAAGAAAACAAATTTTAGGTAAGTCCTCTACCAATGAGATTAGGTAGGAAGACTCAAAAGCCATTGAATTTGAGAGACTATGCTTTGATTTCAAATATTTTGAATATTGTAGAGCCCACTAATTACAAAGAAGCTAGTCAATTTAAGGAGTGGAGGGCAGCAACGAATGAAGAGATGGAATCAATTCTTAGAAATGATACTTGGGATTTAGTTGAGATGCCTAAGAATAAAACACCCATAGGATGTAAATGGCTGTTTAAACCAAAAATGAATGCAGACAGAAGTATAGAGAAATTAAAAGCTAGGCTGTTTGCAAAAGGATATTCACAATAGGAAGGTATAGATTTTGATGATACTTTTGCACCTATATCAAACTTAAATACAATTAGAATGCTTATTGCTTTAGCTACTAATGTAATTGGGAGCTACACTAGCTTGATGTTAAATCTACATTTTTAAATGGTGATTTAAAATAGGAAATTTACTTAGCACGACCAGAAGGGTTTGTAAAGCAAGGGTAGGAACATCTTGTTTGCAGATTGAAAAAGGCTTTATATGGTTTAAAGCAAGCACCCACATCTCGGTATGAAAAGGTTGATTCTTTCCTTTTGGAGTATGGCTTTCATAGAAGTTTAAATGACCCAAATTTTTATACCAGGTACAATAATCATGGGTAGATTATTTTGATTTATTTGTATGTAGATGACATGATTATAACAGGAGATGTAGATGATTTAATCAGAGGAATCAAAAGGCTTATGGCACAAGTTTTTGAGATGAAAGATCTCAGAAGCCTTCATTACTGTCTGGGATTAGAAGTATGTAGAGATACTGGACAAACTTTTCTTACCCAAGGGAAGTATGCCAGAAATCTATTGGAAAAGTTTGGTATGGATCAGTGTAGATCAGCAGCAACACCTTTGCAGCAGAATCTGAAGATGAGCAGTGACGATGTAACTAAAGAGGTTGATGCTACAATGTACAGACAACTGGTTGGTAGCTTGATATTCTTACAACAACCAGACCTGACTTGGCATACTCTGTTACTGTGTTGAGCCAATTCATATCAAAAGCACTTGAAAGTCACTGGGTAGCAGCAAAAAGCGTGTTGAGGTATCTTTGTGGTACTGTTAACTATGGTATTTTATACATTGACGCATCTGATGTTACTTTAGCAGGTTTTTCAGACTCAGACTGGGCATGTAACTTGGATGATTGAAGGTCCATCACAGGTTATGCATTCAGCATAGGATCCTGGGTCATAGCATGGAGCAGCAAGAAGCATAGTACTGTAGCTTTGTCATCGTGTGAAGCTGAGTATCAAGCATTGTGTGCAGCGACGTGTGAAGCGATCTGGTTGAGAAGGCTTCTCAATGATGCAGGAAAAGAACATAAGAATTCCACCTCCATCAAAAGTGACAACCAGAGCACCATTAAGTTGGCACACAATCCAATGTTTCATAAAAACACCAAACATATAGACACTCAACTCCATTTTATCAGAGAGAAAGTACAGTCAAAAGAAATTATTGTTGAATATTGTAAAACTTGTGACAATATGGCTGATATTTTTACAAAGCCTCTTGCACATGTGAAGTTTGAATTGTTTAGAGGGATGTTAGGAGTCTAGGATAACCCTTTCTCCATTAAGGCGGGGAGTTGAAAATAATTAATATTATTTTGTATTAATGGAGAATTGCTTACGTAGTTGTAACGTATCTCCTTAGTTTAGGATTTGTTCCTAGAATTTAGGAGTTTGGTTGCAACTTCCTAATTTCTAAAGTTGTACTTAAATGATGTAGTCTTTCATTGATGAGAATAGAGTGTACGAGAGTGATCTCTCTGTTTTGAGTGTAGTCTTGAGGTGCAGGCCACACCTGTGAGCTAGATCTCCTTCTTTTCAATTATGTTCACATTTTATGTGGTGAATGTCCAATAGGCTTAGGTCAACATTTTGCAGGTGAATGAATAGAGATGTCTCTTAGGTGAAGGTTTCAGTAGGTGAACCAACGGAGCTGTAGGGACAAGCAAGATTTCGCCTTGGTGAAAAATTGGGGTGGGTTCTGGGATTTGAAATGGGAAGAGGTTGACCAAGAGTTAATTAAGGGAGAGTTGACGACATTTAATGCAGCTAGAGCCAATAGTTGATGGATTAAAGTGGACCCGAGTGTGGCGATGGGAGGTTTCTGTGGGCGACGGGAGGTTGTAGTCATGGACGTCCAATCACTAAAATGATGCCAAAATAATGGGCTTTTCGGATGACCAGGAAATTTGAAAAATCGCATTATAGATTACTCCTTTTTGTTGACTTGACTCGTGGGCATTTTAACCTAGAATCCCATCATTTAGATAATATTTCATAATTCCCTAATTACCAATTGCATTATCCTCATAGATCAATAATTTTTAAAAGTTACAGTGCTCTTTTATTTTTAATTATTTTAATATAAATCTTTAATTATTTTTTAAATATTTTTTAATACAAAAAATAAAATACTAAAGAATTTTCTACTACTCTTTTATGGTTTAATAAATTATATTGATTTAATAAGATATTAAATAACATTTCATTATTATTTAATTTTAAATTTAATTTTATGTTGTATAAACCAGTAATATAATTTACACAAAAGACAAGTTATATTGTTTTTTTTTTTTTTTTTTGTAAAAAACTTTTACCTTCAAATTAGTTTTGAAGATTCTAAATAGATTCTATAAATTTAATTAATCTCTTGAAAAAAATAAATATTAACCGAAGGTTTCAAAAATTATAAAATAATTTTAAAATTTTAATTTATGTAAATTGTTTTTTTCTAATTGGTTGATGACTATTTTATGTGATTTTAAATTAAATTTTCACATATAAAAATTATATTAAATATAAAATAAAAAATTTATATTCGATAAGTATCATAATAATGAATGTTATTCCAGTGTTTGCACAACACAATACAAAGTGGATAATTACCTTAGAATTTTCTGCCATAATTCTTGGATGTAGTTGCAATACTTATGCCGTGATTTTTAATACTTTTAGATTTTTCATTGCTAAGCTTCATAAGGGACCACCAAAAATTAAAATCCTTGGCTCAAACCCACCATAATTTAAGCAAGTATTTGTATAAAAACATGGACAAGAACAAGATGTAAATAAATACAGTTACCAAAACTTGTCACTTTCCACCATTATTTATGTGTTCCTCAACACTTTAATAAGTAGGAGTAAAAATATAAATGTGCAAACTTAATTATATATTTTTTCTTAATATCAATAAGATAATTAGTAAAAAAATATTTATATTTTTTATTATTGAAAGAATTTGTCTATACTATGACACCAAAATGTTTGTTGGAAAATGGTTACAAATGCATTAAAAGCTATTACATTCTTTGGTCTAAATGCAATCGAATAATTGTTGTAGGATGAGATATATACACTTTTGGTTCCTTATTGTTTTTATTTTAATTTAGCCATAACTTAATTTTTGCATAAAAAGTAGGTACTAAGAAACAATATTCCATATTACATTTGTTAAAAGGATAAAATGTTAACGTTAAAATATATTATATTAATATAAAAAATTTATAATATAATATTTTATCATTATTTTAATTTAAAAATATTGTGGATATATTTAATTAATAATAATTCCTAAAAAATGAAATTCTCGATTGAATATATATATGTGTGTGTGTGTGTGTGTTTGTGTTATGTTGTTTAGTATATCTTATTATTAATCCCTGTCACCTGCAGCATGGGACTATTATCAATCAATTATTAATCTTGGAATTAAGGCATCTTCACACTAATCTAAAGTTTGTGGTCACTGTTTCGTGAAATATGGTCCCTTAAACTATGAAATAATGACATTGATTTTCACAACTAATAAGCATAGAAGATTTTAGGGGCAAATCTTAGTCCATAGGTGAAATTAAAGTTTTTATATTTTAGAGGGGTGAATTCTTTATATTATATCGATTTTCTATAATGAGCCCAAAAATTATTTTAGAAATAAGTAACTATTATATTTTTGCCAATAAAAATAACACATAAAATGTGTTTTCGCCTATAATGTTTTCTTTCCAAAGTCTGATTCCCCTAGCTTTTGCCTCTAATTTTTTTTCCCAACCCCGATTGGCCCCTGATTCACCTTGTTTCAGGGTGGGATTTGCTTCAATTGTCCCCCAGATTTTATAAGCCCGGTTCCCCTCTTTTTTGCCTTTAATGCTTTTTTTCAACCTTGACTGGCTTTCATTTGACTTGTTTCAGGGTGGGATTTTCTTCAATCCCCTTGATTTCTAGGTCTTCGCACCCTCTACCATAATCCATTCCTAGAGATCAAGTCCTAGTTGAATTTTCCTCGGATTTTAGGTGGTTGGTTTCATTTTCGCCTTTATTTATTGTGGGAACTTGATGCACCCAGCCTAGACTGGATCTCAAATTATATATGCACTAATATGAGCGTATGGGCCTATCATATGCTCAATAGAACTGCAACACCCTTGTTTACTTAAATCTAGAGATAGCTAATAAAGATCCATGAAGTGGAGAGACAAGATCGCTTCAGCATCTAATCCTTGAAGTGGCCCATCAACTCAACCATTGATTTCGCATTGCTGGTGCAAGTAAGGCTTCGCAAACTCATTCACCTAGTGAATGATTTTGTATATTTTCTTCATGGGAGAATCCACCACTCCCGTATATGTATTTGAAACTAGAGACTTCAACCGGTAGATATGTATGGTGAATTTTACAGTGTCAAGTGATGTGCAATGACCAACATGGCAACCTTCAATGTTTCCTCACATCCACGATTATAAACCTCCATATTTTGAGGCCAACACCCTTAACCCTCAAAAACTCTATCAATGTCATGCAGAAGAAGAATGTCAATGTTTATAATGTGAAATTCTCACATTGACATTGAAAAGGTTCCAAACGATGAATGTGATGTGCAGTCATGGACACGGGGGGAAGCACTGAGAGAGATCTATGCTAACATTGTTCTTAATACATTATGAAATGCTAGATGTCATAGTCATAATAAATTTTGTAGCATTTTTCACTAAAAACTACTACACACTTTAGTTGACAATATCATTTCAAGCCTCAACCACTACAATTGTGCCATTGTTATCTCCCAGTTATATTTTAGAAATTGCTAGAAACATAGGGGACAACATAGGATGCTAGAGTGTCAGGAATTGTATTGCTACAGATTTCTTGGACTAGATTATTTTCATTGAAGACCTTATACCGAAAAAAATTCTTTTTAAGAGTGAGTGAAGAAAGGTTTGTATGTCAATTGACTCTCGAGTAAGTAAATTTTAAATTGTATAGAAAATTTGATGGTGTCGATTAGTACATTAAAGAATATCTTCCAAAAATGATGTTAGCCATTTATTTCAGCCTTGTTATGGTAGGATAAGGGTTTCACATATAAATCAAAGTTCAATATGCTACTTGTAACAGAGAAGTCTAGATAAATTGGAGTTTTGTTAGAGACATGGATTGGCTTGATGTGTGTAGGCTTTACATATAGACAAAATAATAAACAGTTTGGGGCCTTTGTTGTAAATTTCATTATACTTTCAATAACAGAAAGGTTTGAGTCAACTCGTTGATGAATGGTGACATGGATTGGCTTGATGTGGATGCCCTCGATCGTAGGCCTAATGTTTACACTGGATTGTCCTCCACAAGCCCTTCGTTCCCTTCCAAAGGCACTTGCTTCCCTTCAATGTAGACCAGATCCCTATGTTCTACCATGTTTTTGACCACAATCTGTAAATCTCTTGTAGCCATTTTGTCCAACTCTGAAAGCACACAATGAATAAAAAACATTCCATTCACGTGCATTGCCTAATTTCTTCTTAGTCTTTTTTGGTTGACGAAATAAGTCTTCTCTTATATGGAAAATATGTACAAAATGCGGAAACAAATAGGTAAAATATGTACAAAAATTAAGAAAGGAATTGGGGCTTATTTCTCAGTGCTAATAACATGCTGACAAGATTAGAATAAGAAAAAATATTCATTGGTGGGCTACTACTTTGTGTCACTCTAGAGTCTAAACAGTGGCTTCTGTCAACTGTATAGTATCTTGAAATTTTCTTAGAATTATTATTTTCTCCATTTGGAAGTTAAGGTGTGTGTATTTTCACAATAATGTTAATTATATTCTTTCTTCCCTAAGATTTCACAGGAAATGTATTCTTTCAGCTCCAAGCCAATGGATTGCTTCTTATCTTGTCCAACTTCCATTGAGTTTGAGAATCTCTAAACTGTTCTCCAACTATTACCGGTTTCCATGTATGCCACATGTCACTTCTCTAGCTTCTTGTTCCATTCTCACAACTTTTATTTCCATCCATGCAATAACTAGGCGAATTTCTTGATTTTAAGGAGGAAAATGGTGTGAAAATTGAAATTCCTTCCCTGTCTCTTTCAGTTGAGTTCTGGAAAGTTGTTAAATTCTAAGGTTTGACCAATCTTTCTTCCTGGACAAGCTTATAAAACAAAGTCTTCATTTAGAAGTTTGGGAGCTAAATTCTTGGGATGGTTATGTTATAGTTTCTTAGATCATCTGTAATCTATGGACCTTGGTTTATTTCTAGGGTAACTCTCTGTCCAGCTTTGTCATGGCTCAGTTGAGGCCCCAACAAAAATATTTTTTCACACCCCCCCACTGTCATGTGTAGCGATACTAGTGAATCGCCATGTCTGCTGTGTTGATCCACTAGACATACCCTTATTAAGTGCTTATGACATGTCCCACAATCAGAATCTACATGCCCAATGCGCAATGTGAGAAAAGGCATGGATTAGGGTAAAAACACACACAATATAGAGGTCTTATGGGTTCCTTTCATACATCATCATTTTGGAAAATCCTGAGGTTGTATGTAGAGAAGGACAAGTTTGAAACTTCAAGGATGTGTTACACTAAATTCTCCAATTATTTTTGTTAGTTTTTCATTTCTAAAACAACAACTTTCTTCCATTGGAATTATGGCTCAGTCATCTTATCTATGTAATATATTTTGATACAATTTTAACTCATGATTTTATGGTTCTATATGTATGATCTATGGTGTATTATTTTTTGTTTGAAGTAGTTCTATGTTTTTAAATGTCAAAATTTTATTTTTTATGTTAGATATTTTTTAATGTAAATTTTAATATATATATATATATATATTATATATATTATATATATATATATAGTATTATATATTTATTAAGAAACCACACACATAAATTACATATTATAGGTCTTTATAGATGAAAGAGTGTGTTGTACACTATATATATCTATATATTATTGGTCCAGTGGAATACAAATTGTAATTTATATTTAAAAATAGATATTATTGCTTTGCATTATGTTGTTATAACAACATTTTCAAAATAAAAAAAACCAGGTTCTCTCATATATTTCTACAGAAGTTCCAAAATGAACCCTAATTCAACAAATAAGACAAAAAAAACTCTAACATTCCTTGATTACAAAAGCCCAAAATCACTAGATACCTCCCATAGAGAATCCTGTCAAAAATATATCTACAAATAACATCATAATTAGTTTGAATTATTACATATAAAGAAGCAAAAAATGCTTCTTCAACTCTCAACAAAATACAAAAAGTTGTATGAAATAGATAAAAGGACAAAAAGTATTATTAAAATACACACAAACACATTTACACACAAGTTTATTTATACCATGTCCTATTTTGGGTGTTTCATGTTAGGTATATATATATATAGTCCTATTATGGGTGTTTCATGTTAGGTTAATCTTGACTCAGTCAAACAATGATTAATTTAAATTTGATTTGGTCAAAATGGGTTGACCATATGTAATTTACAGGCCCATGCTAGTTGGTATCCGATTACGTTCACTTGTAATGGATACTATTTAAAGGCCTAAAGTAATTTATTGTAAAGTGCTTGGGATATGTCAAGATGGCTTGACCAAAGTGGCCAAGGTAAGATAATTTTGAAGGTTGGTTGTCTTGGTTAATGGCTTTGAGGGTAGATCTCTTCTAAATGTGTTTGGTTTATGCTTATTATGTAATTTGTTTTTAGTATATATCAGAGCTTGGTAGCCTTCGACTCCATCATAGTGATGTCTTAAGGGTTTTATGAATGGTGACAAGGGTTTCTCTCTCATGATTTTTATATTGTAGCAAAGGAAGGTGATATATGTGGTGTATAAGAGGAGGATTGTGATATGTGCTATATTTGGGTAATATTACGAGAATGGATGTGATAGACCATTATTGGCTTTATGCAAGGAGAAGGAATATATTGATTATGGATGTGAGTTATGCATGTGTTCGTAGTGATATTATTTTTCTATAGCTGGGTGAGTGATCAATTTTCTAGTGAATACTTAGATATGCTACTAAGGTATAGATCTATCAAGCAGAAATAGTTTGAGAATGGACCTCTATCCCTTTGTGCATGGTGTTATAGGGTGTACAAAATGTGTGTTTTCTCTCATTGAGAAGTGGGTATATGCTTATCAATACTTCCGTAGGAGTGTACGAATGAGAAAAGGTATTGTATTGAGGAAGGTGATTTTGAGAATAAGTAGTGGAAGCCTTTTGTTTGTGGTAAAATGCCCATTGTGATGGAGAATGTTGTTGGAATATAAATATGGATCTCTAGTGATGGAAGACATTATGTTTCAATCTATATGATGTGGTTTGATTGGATGAAATTTGACATGTAGCACTAATTGCATCAAAGAAATTTGATTGATGCGTTAAATCTAGTTATTGCAGATGCTTTTCATTTGATATCTTTGTTTTAAGGGTATGTTGTATGTGGAACCAATTGAGTTATCATTTTGTATAGATCCTTCTAGCCTAGTCAAGGAGAATTTTTGTTTTGTACAGATGCCATCCTAAGAATTAAAGGTCTCTATTACCAATGAATAGTCACTAGTTTATGTCTTATTGACCGATCCTTGTACCCACAAGGAATGAAAGCTTGTTGAGAAGGACAAGAAATATTTTGATTTCCACTACAATACAAGATCACTAAAATCTACATTTTCCCATTTTTAGGTCAAAGATTCTTGTTCTTTGGCAATCGTTTTTTTATTCTTGAGAATCAAGAGATTTATTGGGTAAAATACCTATGCATGGGATCAGGAAGCCTTTATGGTTCAAAATCAAATTTGTTAAGTCCAAAAGTACTGAATTACATTTTACGATCTCTGGTTGCCCACTTTCCCCATCAAATCTTAAAGTATCTTACATTTTAATGGAACCTGATTCTCTCAACATGGTTTTGAGTGTTTCTTTCAAGTCTTATAATTCTCTTCAACCAATTTCATCGCATATAAAGGAGTTTTAACTTGTTTAAGCACATGTACAAATGATACAAGATGGTACCAAAGGATAGGTAATTAGGACTAGAAATTTCTATGAAATGAAATTTGTAGGGGTGTTGTAAGCAACAGAGAATGCATTTCATTGTGTTGGAGTTGTGGAGGAGTAGACACAGCTTACTTTCAAACATTGATTCCTTTCTCTATTACTATTTATACATTGTCTTGCATGTCGAACCCTGAAGTGGATCTGAACCCTCTTAAAGTAATTTCAATCTAGGAGGATGGTTAAGTAAGAAAAGGGGAAGGATCTATTTTGGTCTAGTGTGAGGTAGTGAGAAATGCCATAGATAGATAAACAATTTGCCATTATGAGATGAACTACATGTGGCTAAGATCTAAGTGTTGAATGAGCAACTAGTTCTGTTTTTGGTGGTGAATGCAACTTCCAACACCATGACATTTCTAGCACCAACAGTGATGGATTTTTTTGTGGAAATAACCTTAATTAAGTGAAAAGGGGTGGCTTTTCCCATAATTTAGGGATTTTAGGCTAGGTAAGAACATTATTGTATTATAAATACCATTTATACACCCAACTCGTAACGTGATATTTTGTATGACCATGTCAATGGCAGTTGAAGAGGAAGATGCCTCCTCATGGCCACTTCAAATGTGTGGAAAATTACTTGGTATCACATGTATCATTGATAAGATAAAAACTTGGAACTATATACATAAAAACGTTTGGAGATACCTAATTCATGGTTGTGATTTCATCCTCCCTTGCAATGAGGACATCATATGTCTTTACATATATTTAAGGATAGAAATAAAATTGCCATTATCCCATGTCTTCTCATTGTATTTGAAGACCTCTCAGAAATCCATCTAACCTTTTTAACCTATGTTACTTGGAATGAGAAAATGGGTATGATGTTTGAAACAGATCCAAGTATGGAAATTCTACTTCGAAAGATTTAGGAAACAAAATATATAAATGCACACACAAATTTGGCATTTCTTCATTTGATTTTGATATGGGCAAGGTGAGAAGTTGAGATTTGATTTCTTTAAGGGATTTGTATTTGAAGAAATTCAATTATGAGAAAATATTCTTCATAAAAATGACTTCCATAAATTATTTGAATGGTTTTACAAACAAGATGAGAGGCCACACTTATGGACTAGCCTCTTAAATTACTGTATAATCAGTTACTTGAAAATTTTTAATTCAAAAGAATTTATTTTGTCAAATGACTAACATTTAAAACATCTAACATTCAGTAGCCCATTTCTAACATAATATTATATTTACATATTGGATTTCCCTAGTCGATGCATATCCAAGATTTAATCAGTGAATTCATTGTGTTGTTGAATTTATTTGTTCAAGCTCCATAATTACAGTTGTTTAAATTTGATGATTAATTTTTTTTCTAAACTGAGTGATTAAATTTGATTAGTTTTTAAAAAATTGGGATTAAATATATTTATTTTCATCTTAAATTTGGATAAAATTTGTTTGCGTTCAGATTAAATATGAATTTAGAATTATATATTTCCTCGAGCTTAATGATGAATTTTACATTCTACCACATTCCTTTTCCCTACTTTTTCTTTTGTATCCTAATGGTCATTGAACATTAACATGAACCATGGGACATAAAACCTTTCATTTCATTTTTTTTTTAGGAAATAAAGAGAATCCTATCATTTTACATGAAATTTTAAAGTTTATATATATAATGATAGCCCAGTTTACTCAATATTTTTCTAGAGTCACAGATCATACACACCTGCCAATTTGAGTCTATTGTCCACCATATATGTATTTAAAAACATTTGTACATTGTTCATCTCAAAATCATTATTGTAGTTTTTCTTTGAAGTATTATCACTAGTTTTCCTGAGTAGAATGTAATTACAAGGGCTAAAAGTGTAGTTTGAAAACACATCTAGTGCAACAATGAGATTAGCTCATAGACTCTTGAATTCTAAAAGTTGTAATAGAAATTATCCTTGCTTGTCTAATCTTTAGCTAATATAAAAGAGAGATTTTGTTAAGGTTAGTAGTCATATGTGGGAGGATTATATATGGTATCTTTACTTATGATGCTTCTCAACCACATCTTTTGGCCTCTACGTACGTGTAGATAATCCCCTCAGAAAACCTTACCTAGGCATTGTAGACCCTCAAGAACTAATGACTCTACTGGGAACTTCATGCTTGTTTGTTGAGTCTAATTCTACATCTCCTCATTTAAGGAGTAAATTTTATATCCCTTAATTGTATTTTCATTTCATCTTACATGTCCAATTCTCAGGATCCTCAAAGTGTGGAACGAAAAAGTGCATACTTGGATAGGATGAAAACTGTGAAGAGCATATGTAGATATAATAATGAACATCTGTGCACAGTGTCTCCTAATGGTGCCTAGGAATGTTTGTATTATTCCCAAGAATGTGGGAGATCTTAGATTGATTAATGTGGAAAATCTTGGGAACATTCTTGCAACTACATGACGGTTTGATGCTTGAATGGGTCTTTTACTTCACAAGTTTTGTTGCATCATAGACTTCATACAACTCAACATATTAGTAGCATTTAGGTGTCTTTCAGCTCACGTGATGTTTCTTTCATAAATAATCACAATTCTAGTATTAACACTTATAAATATAGATATAGGAATGATAAGTAGGAAAATCCAATGGCATAAAATAGTTAGCTACCATTCTACTGCCATATAAAATCTAAAATCTCATGGTTATGTATTAAGAATATATTAATAATCAACACGTAGTTACTATATACAATATTAAAACTATGATGGTAAAGTTGAGCATGCATGAGTGGAAAGTGTATCCCTCTATAAGACATAGATTCTGCAAGAAGAATCCAAATCTAGTTTCCTCTATATTCCTTATCCTACAAGCCAATCAATACTTAACAATTATATGAGATGAGGTGATTAAAGTTGACAATTTTGTAGCCGATGACTTTAAGTTTTAGTCCATAATTCATTTGGGAGCCTCAGTACACAAATTTCATGGCAACCATTATAGTAGAGTTAAGTGTGTTAAGGGCTCAACACATGACTTTGAACATCAGTTCTACATGTCAATAGAATTTTCTTTTCATGTCATAAGACTTTCTTTTCACTGAACCTACCCTTCCTAGCCACCACTCCCAAACTTGGGTCCTAATATCTCATCATCACTAATGTCAAAGCATAATCCTTTCCCACAGTAGACCGTGGAAATTTGCATTCCAAAATTTGATTCTTATTACATTTATCTATCAATTTTGCTTGAAAATACATCAACGAAAACATTTCAGGCTTTTCAATAGCTCTAGCACAAAAATTCAAAGATTTCGGTTAAATTGAAAAGAAATTTTCATGCAAAGGAAGTAGATAGAAAAATCCTTGGCCTACATTAACCTAGAATATGTGCATTATTTTTTGTGGGAGGGAGAGTATTTGACTTTGCACAAAAGCATCTGGGGAGTCAGTTCCTAGGTTGAAAATCCCTATATTATTCCTTAGAATAATGTAGGATAAGGGTAATGAGAATGCAAGCTAGTACAACAACCTAATAACATCAGCAACATGATGGGATGAGACATCCGTTTTTCTAGAAATAGCCCATGAATACTAGGGTCAATACTTGCAGGATCTAACATTGGTCCTCCCCAATTAGCTATGCAACTAGAATCAGTTGAAGTAACCCTTTATTGTCATAAAGCATACAAATCCATATGAAAAGCCTAAGAATATAAGCGTAGCTAGAATTTACAATTGTAGTAAGTCAATGGCATATCTGCAACATTTAATAGAAATAATCAGGTGGGAAGCCTTCTTGGCCTATGCTCAGTCAACCTGCAAAGGATGCAACCTTGATCAAATGTGAGGCACTAGAAGGATTTGTCTAGAACAATGAAGTTCGACAATAATTTCCTCAGACAAGTAGCAGAAAAGAAGATTACAACAGATAAAATCCTAATCAAATTGAAGTAACATATGATCTATAAGCAAAGAAAGAAGTATTATAGAGGTGAGAATGTGATTTATGAGCTTCCACCTAGGAAAGATGATGGCATGGGACTACTTTCAAAAGTGTCTATAGTAAATATATGCAGCCTACATTAATAAAAAGCCTCTAACTTATGCTCCTGTAATCCAACATACATAACAAAATCCATTGGCTCAAAATGCTTAAGAAAAAGGAGGATACCTACAATCATCCCACTTTCACATCTTCATCATATTTCATTATTTTCTTAATTCTAGCAAGTGGAAATTGATGTTTCTTAATCTCTTTCAGCAACCAAATATAACATATCATAAGAGATTATCCTTTAGCTTATAAATTTGTCAAACAAGAACATATTACGAAGCCCTTAATAACTAACAATAACATATTTATAAGTTAACTAATTAGCAAATGGAAATGTAAATTGCATTTTATGCTTTTTGGTTATCATAATCACTGACTAAAAATGTCCTTGATCCATTGAAGAAATTGAAAAGTGACAAAACCCAACTACCGTTGGTACCACAATGCGTTCTAAGGTTTTGCAGATCGGGTAGCAAGCTAAATGATCTTCACTAAGGAGAATATATACATGGTTAAGTGCACTTGAGCCAAAGGTGTCTTGGGATGGGTAACCTTCCCAAGTAGTCATGGTTACCAAGTGTAGGTCCTAGAATTGGTGAGTGATGCTATGTGATTCATCCAATAGTTTCAGTCCCACTTCATCACTCTTGTCAGGATTACCTGATGCATAGAATGCTAACTGGAGATCATGAGAAATTTATCATTAGTTGTTCCTCATGGGGAATATAACATAGATAAATGAATTTGTATAAACAATTAATCCAAAAAATGATATTTCATATTCAATGTGGTGAAATCCTCTAAAAATAATTGATTCTAAATTTTCCACATGATGGTTCTTTAACAAATGTGCTCAAAGCTATTTCTTATAGCTGAATCCACCAAGAATGCGATGGCTGTAATGAGACAAATGCGAAAAATAAAAGAAACAAAGCTGATTATAAGTCCGTTAAACTTTGGAACACTTTGAGAGATTTCAACCCAATGCAACTACAACAAAAAAAAACATATTTAAAGAGCGTGATAATCGAGTGCTAAAGTATAGATGCATTTGTTTTACTAGAATTGTAATCCTTGAAATAATTTATGGCAACTAGGTCAACTCCAATCGTAATAGTGAACTCTCTCAAATTTTGTTCCAAAATAGCGTTTAAGCTATCTCCTCATAGCATGGAAGGCTTGAAAGAATATGAAGATGAGCATGTTACTTTAGATATGATTTTCTCAAGTTCACTAAATGTGCAAGGATCTCTCCAACAAGTGGTCTTCCTTTCTCTCCAATCATGCATTGCTTGACCTTGCTACTTGTCCATTGAATGAATTGTTGTTTGGGATCCACCCATAGACCACATAGGAAATGAAAATGTGAAATAAACCACATCCTTGTTGCAACTCTAAGAATCTTATCGAGCATTCCATTCACCTCTTTTGATTACTTCTCTGTAGGTTTTAGTGCTTTTTTTAACACTCCTTGCTATAGATTCTACTGCTTCCCTTTCCCCTTGGTAGTGGTTGTTTAACACTTTTGCAAGAACCTTTATTCTCATTTTTCTCAAGATAAATGTTACGTTCATCATCTTATGCAAAGTCCAAGTGATAATAGATCTAACTTGCAAAATGGTCATCACTCATTTTTTAATGCACATAATGCTAAGTGGAGCTCATGAGGAATTTGCCATCAGTCAATCTTCATGGGGAATATAACATAGATAAATGACTTTGTATAAACAATTAATCCCCAAAAATGATATTTCATATTCAAGGTAGTGAAACCCTCTAAAAACTAACTGATTTCAAATTTTCCACATCATGGTTCTTAAACTGATGCACCCAAAGTTGTTTATTACAACTAAAACCACCGATCATGTGATGGTAGCTATGAGATAAAGGTGAAAAAGAAGAGAGAAAAACCTTATTATAAGTCCATTAAACTTCAAAACACTTTGAAGAGAGTGAAATCCAATGTAACTACAATAAGAAAACACATCTTCAAAGACCGTGATAATGAAGTCCTGAAGTATAGATGCACTTCTTTTACTAGAAATGGAGTCATTGAAAGATTTTTTTGAACCTAGGTAAACTCCACTAACAATAGTTAACTATCTCAACTTTTGTTACAAAATAGAATTTTATCTATCTCCTCCTACCACGACAGTCTTGAGAGAGGATGAATATGAGTATGTTAATTATGATATGATTTTCTCAGGCTCACTATCTATGTAAGGATCTCTCCAATAGGTGGTCTTCCTTTATCTCCAATCATTCATTGCTTTAACTTTCTTATTCTCCATTGAATGAATTCATGTTTGGGATCCACCTGTAGACCTCATAGTAGATGAACATTTGAATGAAACCACATCCATGATCTTGCTGCAACTTTGAGAATTTTGTTAAGCATTCTGTTCACCTCTTTTGATTCATTATCTATAGGTTTCAATGCTTTTTGAACATTCCTTCTTGCTATAGATTCTACTTTTTCCCTTTCCCTTTGGTAGTGGTTCTTTAAAACTTTTGGAGGAACCTTTATTCTCATTTTTCTAAAGATAAATTCTACATTCATCGTCTGATGCAGAGTCCAAGAAACAAGAATTTTGACTTGCAAAATGGCCATCACTCAGTTTTTTAGGGGACATCTTAGCTCCAACTAAAGAATCAATTTTCTTTTGTTTAGTATTCTTCTTCTTGTCTTTCTTGTCTTTTCATCCATCCTTGCATGATCCAAAATTACTAACATGATTATTAGTACGTTTTCTACTCATATTCCTATTTGGAGTCACAAAGTCCTTTGTACCATGAGAATTTCTCATGTTTTATTGTTCACGACATTGATTATTTTTAGATGACCCTTTCTCTCGGCTTAACAAATGATTTCTTTGTTTATTAAAAGATATGTATGGGTTCTACTTGGATAATCTAGGAAAACTAGATATGCATTGTTGCAATGTGTTTTTCCTACCATTTTCATTACATCTATGCTTGTGTGACCCAAATTTCCTCACACTGTTATTAGTACGGTTTCTGCCTAGATTCCTATTATAGCCACAAAGTCCTTTGCACCATAAAAAATTATCGTGTTTGATGGCTGAATACACTAATTATTTTTAGATGACCTTTTCTCTGCCTTAACAACTAATTACTTGGTCTATTAAAATACATATTTGGCTCTTCTTGGATGATCTAGAAATCCCATATATGCATTGTTGCAATGAATTTTTCCTCTCATTTTCATTCACATATTGATGTGGTTCCTTGGGTGTTTCTAGATCTTTTTCAATAATTTTGATTTTGGGGCATTGAACATGATTTCATGAGAAATTCAATGATCTAATTTCTCTTTTCTTCACATTTTCCTTTGCCCCCAAAAGAAGAGAGATAATTTTCTGTCATTTTTGTTATATGTGCAGACTTCAAAGGGCCCAAATTTATAGTGATTATTTTCAGATGACATTTTCTTCAGGCTTATCAATTGATTTCTTGGTCTATTAAAAAACATATATGGTTTCTACTTGGATGATCTAGAAATCATAGATATGAATTGTTGCAATTCATTTTCCCTATTATTTTCTTTTACATATTGATGTGGTTCTTTTGGTATTTATATCTCTTTTTCAATAATTTTTATTTTGGGGCCTTGAATGTGATCTGATGAGAAATTCAATGATTCAACTTCTCTTTTCTACACATTTTTCTTTACCACCAAAATAAGAGAGACATTTTTCTATTGTTTTCTTATTTTCACAGACTTCGAAGGGCCCAATGTTTATAGGATTCTTGATGTTTCTCTCGATGAATCTAACTTCAGTGTTGAAATTGGTAGTATTGACTCCCTACTGCTTGTATCCTCGAACACACTTCCACTATTTTCTTTCACTAATGATGTATATGTTGTCGAAATTTGCTCTGTATTTGACTGGATGTTTTATGCATATTCTTTACCACTCCAACTCTTACTGATTTCTTGACCCTTCACAGACTTCATGCTACTAGATTCAACACACTTTCTTAGAATTTTTGTGCCCCTAGACGATCTCTTTTAAATTGTGCTCCTTTCTCATCTCCTTCCTAATCTGTCAGAAGAGACTGAGAAAACCCTTCTCCAAGACATGGAAAATATATATTCAATAAAGGGTTTCAATATAGGGAAAATATAATCACCCAATAGGGTTTGAATTAGAACCTGGAAAAATGTATGTGCATTTCCCTTTTGCACTTAAAACTTAGAATAATTGTACCAATAGGAAGGACTGGTAGGTACTTGGAAATTATTGCACTGGCGCTAGAAGGGAAAGTTACAACCCAGAGAAATGAAATATAAAATAACGTGTAGGGATATATTTTTTTTTGTGGCCAGAGTTTACCTGTCAAGGTGAGCACTAATGACTCTGCCTTCCATTTGGAGATAACTTCTCCACTCTCGTATGCCTCAAAAATTAAATGTACATCCTACATTATGTCTGCATCATGTCAGGGCACCTTAAGGTGATCCAAAGTTGTGATCAACCAACTTGGTCGTCTCCTCAGATCCCTCCAACTTCTCTAGAATCTGAATTTGCATACAAAACTTGTAAGTAATAAAATTGAAGGGCCTTAGGGTTTAATAACACTTCCTTCAAACTACTTGTGATAATCCAACAACTGAATATCCTCCCATCGTCTAACATATAATCCAAGTGTGGCAATTTATGATAGGTTTGTTGAAGGGAAGTTCTTATAATAGGGAATGCCTTATGATGTAAATATATAAGTCATGTATCCTAATGGTATCAGATAAAGAAATGAAAGACTTAAAAATAGAGCTAATGAGAAGGTTGTATAGCCTAATCTAAAAAAAAATAATAATAATAATAAATCCAACCATCATTAGAGGGAACATTCTTTTTGGGGTGAAGGTGCAACCTCCCCTTCCTTGTTCTTAGGAAATCCCGATTCTACTACTTTCATGGAAAGAGAAGCTACCTTGTAATCCAAATTGTGCACTTGTAACTGCAAAGTATATATGAACAAGAAAATCTCCTATTGCGACTTAGTTCTTTCTAACACGACTTTACCCAGTGTAGTTTTGATTTTCTAGTAGATATATTATGTTGTTTACATATATTGGGTGTGCATTGATCTAGTATTACGTAGGTTTGGGTTCCACTGTCCTATATTTTCTTCAACCTCTATATTTCAATTACTCTCTAGTAACCTTGGGGGTATGCTCCAAGTAATATACTACAATGGATTTTATGTTATCTTGTGCACTTATGTGATGGTGTTGAAGCCTCGCAAATCGCTGCTACAACATGGGGGAAAACAACCCAATCCAGACATTGGTTAGCAACTCATTTTCTATTTACTATAGTGGCTCTGACTAGGGATAATGAGACTAGTTTCCTAGAAGATATTTTGATAGTGTTGAAGGGGTGATATATGATGTAATGGGAGAATGATTAATTTAAGTGTAATCTAATATAAACTACTAAACACATTCATATATCCTAGTTTAAACACTATTTAAATATCAATATACCCGGGAATTAAATACAATATGTGACATACAATGATTTCCTATATAAATTGGTAATATAGATCATTCAAGTGCAATAAGAAATGAAATCATTTAACAATCATTGTTTTGGATAAATAGTTAACCAAAATGATTGTGAAAGATATATCACATATAAATCATTTATGTATTTAAAATAAAGTCAAAGTCAACATCATACAAAAGTCAAATAATGCTAACTGTAATTTATAATTTCACGCATAAAATAAGTAACGGAAGAAGTATTTCCTGATACATAAACAAAAGAAGATCATAAAATAAAAATAACCATATATGACTAGTCTTGCTCATGTGCTTCAACAATATTGACCAACTTTCAATCTATTGGCATTATGATACAGGTATTGTCCTTGATGGCAACCCACTCAGATGAAAGTTCACAGTGCAGTAGGTGAACAACAAAGGATTACAAATCAAACTCCAAAGAATGAAGAAAGAGAGGTATATGTTGGTTCACCTTGTCTAAGGCACATACACACGCGGTTTAATAGAAAAAAAGTAGCATATAACATATACACGCACTTTCACAGGAGAAAAAGTGCGTACATGTTGGAAAACCAAGTTTTGGTCCAAGGTATTGACCCTAGGTATTGGTTCGAAGATATTGGTCCTAAGTGGTTTTGGTCCAAGGTATTGAGAAAGGCCTAAGAGTATATAACGAGGAGAAGATCATTAGGCCAGGGTGTGCAAGCAATGAGATTCTAAGGAATAATTCTATCTAAAGTATATAATATGTTGTAGGGTTTTGTTTGGGACTGGATCTGAAATATTCATGTGCACCTTGAGTTCAACATTGCATCAGGAATCATGAGACTTGAAATGGCTTATTCTTGAATGATCTAATATTGGTTGTGACCAGATTTGATGTTTTGTGCCTATTCTATTTGTTATCTGTCATGATCTGGGTTTGTCTGAAGTTTGGAATTGCAACAAAGTTCTGAGTCAAAATTTGCATATCTATACGCAGGCTCATCTCGGCCAAAGTGCATGTACACACAGGTTCGACTCTTCCAAGTAGCGTATACAAAAATAAAAGCTTTTGTTCAGATCTGACTGATCTATCGGATGAAATTCTGTTGTTTTACTATTGTCTGTCAATGAAGTCCTCTAAGATCTAAACGTAGAACTTTTATATAAGGAAATTGAATCTGATTGATTAATTGATTAAGAAGGAAGGGTGATCCTTGTTACTATCTACTTTGAACTCTATAATATGATAGTAGATCTTCAGAATGTCATTGATTGGTATAGTCTATGGTTCAGAAGTATATGCTTTAGTATCATTAGAGATATACATAAGTTGGGTTAAAGGAAGTAGTGTATACGCGCAAGTTTGTTTCAACCAAGTAGCATATACACTCTAATGCATGGTTTACGGCTAGTTCTAGATGATGATGTAGGGTTTTGGGTTCTGCATAGAGTTATTATGTCAGTGATTTGATTGATCAGATTAACTGAATATTGGTTGATGCAGTTTAAGTTTAAATGGCTTTGATGGGTCCAGTGTGAAAATTTGATGAAATGAGGCCTTTAGTTTGTGGTGTGTGATCTCGGAGTATCCAGTCTGAAAATTCATGAAACGTGGTCCCTTGTGGAAAAGTGTTGTTTTTTGTAGGTTGGCACCTACGTAGCAGTAAACATATTGGCTAGTACAAGAGCTAGGGGGTTGTAGCTCCCTTCTAGTAGAATCTAGAAAATGAGAGATGGTTGTAAGCTTTTGTAGGTAGAAGCCTACGTACTGGTATGAGTTTGCACTATTACACGATTGTAAACATATTTTCTTATTATTAAAAGAAGACAGAGATGATAGCAGTAGGTTGTTTTTACCCACATTGGGTTTCCACCTTAAATCTTGGTTTTCATGTGTGGTTCTTATGTATGATGCCTTATTCTGCTTTTTCTACACTGTTTCATAAATATCTGATATACTAGTTTAAGCTCAACACATGATAAACTGTCTAATTAACAATTTCTCTGCATATATGCTGGTTTCTTTAAGCACAGTCGCGTGTACACACTAGTTCACTTCACTAAAGTAGTATAAATAAATTTATTCTGGAAATAAAATTATTGATCTGATAATACTGATTCACCCCACTCTCAGTATTATTTCCAACAATTGGTATCAGAGTAGGTGCTTAAGAACAAGCTTCATCTCTTGAAGAGAGATCCATCAACATGAATAATCAAGAAAGCTTGGGATCCATCAGATCGCTAATCTTCAATGGAAGCAACTTTGTTTATTGGAAAATAAGAACCACAACCTATATACAATTGCTTGGAATGGATTTCTGGGAAATTTTGGAAGGAGGACATACATTTTGAACAACAATTCCTACAAATACGATAGGTAAAAAGAAATATGAAACCAATGCTAGAGTTTTCAATACTTTATTGGGAATTCTGTCACAATCAAAGTTTTTCAATGTCATGTAGCTCAAATCATCCATAGAAATATGGGACAAAACCATTCTAAGCTACGAAGGAGACTCTCAGGTAAAATGTGCTAAGCTTCAAACTCTCAAAATTGAGTATGAAACACTTAAGATGCATAGTGATGAAACCATAGCTAGTTACTTCCTACGTATAGATGAGGTTGTCAATTGTATGAAGAATTTGGGTGAAGAAATTAAGGAAGCTACCTTAGTTGAGAAAGTTTTGAGATCCTTATCTGCTAAATTTGAATCCGAAGTGTCTTTCATAGAAGAAAAACAAGATTTGTAGAATATCACTACGATGCAGCTTCATGGAATCTTAACTGTATTTGAGATGAGAAGAGGAGGACCATCAGATATGAGAAAATTTGCATTCAAAGCTTCAACAAAAAGAAAGGAAGAACACAATGAATCAGGACATATTTCAGAAGAAGATGTGGTAAACCTTTGTCAAAAAGCTTCAACGGGGTTCTGGAAGGTTTAGAGGTAAGTTACCCTTCAAATGCTTTTCTTGTGGTAGAGTCATTCATTATGATGCCAGATGTCCTCATAAAGGTAAATTTGAAAAAGGAAAGGAATATGCAAAAGGGAATAGAAAACAAGTTGTGAATAAAAGGAGTTACTATACGCATGAAGATAGTGATGGTTTATCTAATAGTGATGAAGATGAAAGTTGACAAGATTACCAACTTCTCATGGCTTATGACGATGATGATTTTTGGGATGATTTAGAAGAGGAAGACCTTCATGAATAAATATCTAAAATCAAAATATGTTTAGAAGAAAAAAATATGATTATAGATACATTGACATACCAACTTGCTGAAAAAGAAAAACATAATGAAAAACTTGAATGTGAAATTGTGGGTCTAAGAAAGGATCTTGAGAAGATGAAATCGTCGACAGACTGAACTGGAAACTGTGGAAAATCCGGAACATGAAGCTACAAATAACTCCCACAGAGGCTTGAAAACCAACAAGATGAAATCTCTCACTCTTAGATTTGTTAAAAGATCAGAAAATTTAAATGAAATTGTCAAAGTTCAGCATTCTCCTCTGATAAATACAGGTCTTGGATATATTGAAGAAGCATCTTAATCACAGAAGTCGTTAACCTCCACTAAAAGCTATCTTGATGCAACAAGGACCGGTGAACAGTATGAAAATCATTAGCAAAGGAATGAAGCAGATCACGAGGTAAATTAGACTCAATTTACTCCAAGGTTGAATAGAAGCCATAGCCAACCTCAGGTAAATCATACTCAATTTTCTCCAAAGATGAATATCAATAGAAACTACAATCACCAGGTCAATAGATTCGTTAGTTGCAGGAACGTCTTTAATGGGAAATGTTTTTCATGTCATAATTTTGGACGCAAAGCTGCTCAATGTGTTGCTTACAAAACCATCATGACTAGAGAAGTACGAAATCAAAGGAATGTAACATGGATCAAGAAAAGTTCCAATAATAACTTTTCTCTTCTTGAAAATGAAGTAGAATGCTCAATCCGTAAAAACTTTGGTCATGAAGAATCTGAATGCAGGAGAAAATTTCGGTAAACATCTCAAAAGCATAAAACTCCATTAAATCCCAAGATATGGAGAAGGAAAGAATCTCAAACAGAATGATGTGGTATAGCCTTGTATGCAGAAGGACAAGAAAATCAGTGGTACATTGATAGTGGATGCAAAAAACACATGAAATGTGACAAAGAAAAACTTCAGTTAAAGCCTTAGAAAAGGAAAAGAATGTCTATTCGGAAATGACACTCTTGCTATCATAAAAGGTAAAGGCTATGTTTTCTTGAAATAAAAGGTTAAGGCTAGAAATGTTATGTATGTAGATGGTTTAAAGCATAACCTATTGAGTGTCAGTCAAATGCGTGATCAAGGAAATGAAGTGGTGTTTCAATCAAATAGATGTGTTTTTCATGAGCTTGATACATGAGAGAATATGAACAAAGGTACACGAACTCCAAGCAACTTATACATACTCAAGGGAGGACAACTACAATGCTATCTAAGCAAAAATGATGAAAACTAGCTGTGGCATAAAAGATTGGGACATCTAAGCTTTTCTCAAATAAAGAAAGCATGCATATTCAAGGTTGTTCATGACCTTCTAGATATCAGCATCCCAGAAAATACAATATACAAACCATGTCAAATCGGCAAGCAAATCAGATTTCACTTCATGGAAAAAGAAGGGTCAGCTAGTAAGCCTATTGAGCCTGTACATACTGATTTATGTGGACCATCAAGGAAAAAATCACCTCCTGCAGAAGAATACTTTATTTTGTTCATTGATGATTTCCACAGAATGTGTTGGATAGGTCTTCTAAAGCGTAAAGATGAAGCTTTTGAAAATTTCCAAGCCTTCAAAGCTTTGGTTAGAAATGAATCAGATTGAAAAATCGATTTCCTCAGATCCGATCGAGGAGGGGAATTTACCTTGGATGAATTCTTTGACTTCTGTGAACAACATGGAATAAAAAGGAAATCCTCCACCACAAGGACTCCTCAACAAAATGGTGCGATAGAAAGAATGAATAGAATATCTCAACAAATGCCTCGATCTATTCTAGATGAATCTGGAACTCCTGCAACCTTCTGGGGTGAAGCTGCATTCGTTGTCGTAACTATTCTCAACCAAGCAAATGTTTTGGTAAGCAACACTCAAACTCCACGTGAACTTTGGTATGGTATGACTCCTACTGTAAAATACTTTAAAGTTTTTGGAAGAAATTGTTATATCAAAAGGACTAATGAAAAACTTGGTAAGTTTGAACCCATAGCAGATGAAGGTATTCTTCTTGGTTATTCTTTTAGAAGGATATAAATGTTATAATAAAATACTTGGAAAAGTTGTTGAAAGCATTGATGTTGTAGTTGATGAAGCATGCAGAAATCCAAAACAGATAAAATCAATAGAAGATTATGATAATGAAGAATATGGGGATTATTTTCCCACATCAAATCAAAATCATATTGAAGAAGAAGCCAATGAAGCACTAGGTCAAGAAATAATGGCAGAAGAAAAGTCTTCGTCCATGTATGTTAAAAACAATCATCCAGAAACTCAAATTTTAGGGGAAAAAATGGCAGGTTTACAGATAAGAAGAGCTATTACAGGGACCTCAAGAAATTTATTATTACTATCCTCCACCAAACCTCAAAATGTAAAAGAAGCATGCAAAGATGAATGATGGGTCAAGGCCATGGATGAAGAACTTGAGCAAATTGAGAAAAATAATACTTGGGAATTAGTTCCTAGACCTTATGATAAAAATACTATAGGAACTAAATGGATATTAACAAACATGTTGAATGAAAATGGAGAAGTCATTAGAAACAAGGCCAGACTTGTTTGTAAAGGGTATCCTCACCAAGAAGGTATATATTTTGAGGAAACTTTTGCACCTGTTGCCATAATTGAGGCCATAATGATGTTTCTTTCTCTTTCTAGATTTCAAAAATTCAAAGTATACCAAATGGATTCTAAATCAACCTTCCTCAGTGGAGATCTAGAAGAAGAAATTTATATTGAAAAGCCAAAAGGATTCATTTTTGGAAATCATTCAAAACTTGTATGCAGACTCAGAAAGGCCCTCTATGGTTTGAAACAGGCTCCAAGGGCTTGGTATTACTGCCTTGATAAATATCTACACCAACAAGGTTTTACAAAAGGTTCAACAGATAACAATCTATATACAAATATTGAAACTGATAAATTGTTAATTATTATTGTTTATGCTGATGATATCATTTTTGGTAGCAATGAAGAATCCATGAGTCAGAATTTTTCTTTAGTAATGCAGGAAGAATTTGAAATATCATTGCTTGGTGAACTTACCTATTTTCTCGGTTTACAAGTTCAACAAAATAAAGATGGTATTTTTCTTTCACAAGCCAAATATCAGGATGCAGTCTCAACTCAAATGATGAATCAATAGTAGTACATCAACCAACTTACAAATCCATGATTGGAAGTCTACTTTATCTAATAGGTACCCAGCCTTACATCATGCATGAAGTAGGAATAGTTGGAATATTCCAAGCAAATCCAAAGGAATGAAACCTCCAAGCAGTTAGAAGAATTTTCAAATATCTTCAAGGAACTTAGGACTTTGGTTTATGGTATCCTAGAGATGTAGATCTTACTATTCATGCATATACAGATGCAAATTGGGTAGGAAGTGTTGATGATAGAAAAATAACTAGTGGTGGTGCATTCTATATGGGTTCCAAGTTAGTGTCTTGGTTCAGCAAGAAACAGAGTTCAATTTCTTTATCCACAGTTGAATTAGAATATGTGGTTGTTGCATCTTTCTGCACATAACTACTTTGGATGATGAAAATCTTGCAAGACATTCATATCACATATACTCCACCCATCTCCATTCTATGTGATAATACATGTGCCATCAGTATTTCAAAGAATCCAGGCATGCACTCCAAGACCAAGCACATACCTATAAAATACCATTTTCTACGTGAACAAGTGCTTCAATGAAAGGTCAAATTGAAGTATGTTCCCTCGAAAGAACAGGTTGCTGATATATTCACTAAACCACTACCCAGAGAAACATTTGAATATCTGAGACAAAAGCTGGGAGTAGTTGTTGCATCATCCTGCTGTTAAATCAAATTTTTCAGAGAAAGGTTGTTATATGCGTGTTTCTTGAAGTATAGTCACGTACACACGTGGGTTTCCATGGGTCAAGGAGTGTATATGTTTTTCAGACAAGAAAAATAGTGGGGTAGGCTCTGATATGGGTTTTATGTCTGATGTTGATGATTACAGTCTATTGATATGCTCTGTTCATTATTTTTTCTCTAATTGACAAAGATGCCTTGATCATTGACTTGATAACAATGCACAAGTAGCACAGGTTCAGGGGGAGCATAGCCTTCACTCACATTTTGTATTGTTGGCATTATGGATGTTGAGTCCAACTATGGCTTCAGATATTTATACTTTTTGTTGCTTAAAATCATGAAAAAGTCTAGGGTGTGATATGTCTTATCATACATTTGAATGAATCCTATTGGACAAATGATGTAATTTGTATCCCCATTTTGCATGGGATGGATGATGTAATTATATTACTGTCATGTATAAACAATTGGTATATCCCCACTTGGTTGGGTGGATGAGTCAAATTTGGTATGTCCCCACTTGGTTGGGAGATGGATGTATGTATGCGTCATTGGTGATAGGAAGGGCATACTCACATAGTTGAGTTATAGAGTGACGTTATTATTTTGGAGAATATTTTTACAGACTCACCTTGTGTTTAGGGGGAGCATGGATAGTTTCAGTGCATCTCAGCATGTACTAAGGGGAGCTCAATTAGAGAGTTTAGCATGTGCTCAAGGGGAACATGAATATCATAGGGGAGAGAATATCTTGGTCCACCCTTTGCCCTTGATGTTAGAGGGGGAGAGTGTCTTGGTTTTGTTATTTCCATCAAGTCTAAAAGGGGAGATTGTTGGCATTATGATATAGGTATTGTCCTTGATGGCAACCCACTCAGATGAAAGTTCACAGTGCAACAAGTCAACAACAAAGGATTACAGATCAGACTCCAAATAATGAAGAACGGGAGGTATATGTTGGTTCACTTTGTCCAAGGCACGTATACACATGGTTTAACAAAACAAAAGTAGCTTATAATGCATACATGCACTTTCACATGATAAAAAGTGCGTACATGTTGGAAAACCAAGTTTTGGTCCAAGGTATTTTTGGTCTAAGGTAATTGGTCTCAGGCATTTGGTCCAAGGTATTGGTTCGAAGGTATTGGTCCTAAGTGGTTTTGTTCCAAGGTATTGAGAAAGGCCTAAGAGTATATAAGGAGGATAAGCTCATTAGCCCAGGGTGTGCAAGCAATGAGATTCTAAGGAATACTTCTATCTGAAGTATATACTATGTTCCAGGGTTATGCTTGGGACTGGATCTGAAATATGCATGTGCACATTGAGTTCAACATTGGATTAGGACTCATGAGACTTGAAATGACTTATTCTTGAATGACTAATATTTTTTGTGACCAGATTAGATGTTTTGTGCCTATTCTATTTGTTATCTATCATGATCTGGGTTTGTCTGAAGTCTAGAATTGCAGTAAAGTTCTGAGTCAAAATTTGTAGATCTATATGCAGGTTCGTCTCAGCCAAAGTGCGTGTACGCGTAGGTTTGACTCTTCCAAGTAACTTATACAAAAAGAAAATATTTTGTTCAGATTTGACTAATCTTTCTGATCAAATTTTGTTCTCTTATTCCTGTCTATCAATGAGGTCCTCTTAGATCTGAACGTACAATTGTTGTATAAGGAAATTGAATCTAATTCCTTGATTGATTAAGAAGGAAGGGTGGTCCTTGTTGGTATCTATTTTGAACTTTGTAATATGAAAATAGATCTTCAGAATGTCGCTAATTGGTATAGTCTGTGGTTCAGAAGTATATGATTTCGTATCTTTAGAGAAATACGTAGGTTGGGTTAAAGGAAGTAGTGTATACACCCAAGTTTTTTTCAACCATGTAGCGTATACACTCTTATGCATGGTTTACAGCTAGTTCTAGATGATGATGCAGGGTTTTGGGTTCGGCACAGAGTTTTGGTGTCAGTGATCTAATTGATCAAATTAACTGAATATTGATTAACGCAGTGTAAGTTTAAAAGTCTTTGATAGGTCGAGTGTCAAAATTTGATGAAACTTGGCCTTCAGTTTTTGGTGTCTTGATCCAGGAGTATTGAGTCTAAAAATTCATGAAATATGGTCCCTCGTGGAAAAGTAGAGTTTTCTGTAGGTAGGCACCTATGTACTAGTAAACATATTGGCTAGTACAAGAGCTAGGGGTTGTAGCTCCCTTCTAGTAGAAGCTGGAAAACAGGAGAAGGTTGTAACCTTCTGTAGGTAGAAGCTTTTGTACTGATATGAGTTTGCACCAACACAAGATTGTAAACAAATTTTCTTATGATTAAAAGAAGACAGAGATGACAATAGTAGGTGGTTTTTACCCACATTGGGTTTCCACCATAAATATTGGTGTTCATGTGTGTTGATTATGTGTGATGCTTTATTCTGATTTTTCTACACTGTCTAATAAATCTTCGATATACTGGTTTAAGCTCAACACATTATAAATTGTCTAAATCGCAAGTTCTCTACATTTACGTTGGCTTCTTTAAGCACAATCACATGTACACGCTAGTTCATTTCACTGAAGTAGCATATATAAATCTATTTTGGGAAATAAAATTATTGATCTGATAATATTAATTCACCCCCCTCTCAGTATGATTTCTAATAGAATCAATCCAACATATTCTAACAGTACAAAAATGAATTTTAGTAGAACATGCTAGATATTTAAGAGAAAATAGATCATGTTCCATTCATTCCATTAGAACCTCCTCAAAAGTACAAAAGTGCAATGCTTTGAAGAATGTTTTTGATAAAAATTTTGGACCCCTCTCTAAATGCATGAGAGGGGTTTAAATACTAAACTATAGGTCCCAAAATATATTATTGCAAAAATAATTGAGGACATTTAAACGACCTACCTAAGATTATGGAAAAATCAAACCAAATCTAAAAATAAATAAATGACTAACTACTTTGCATTTGATCTTTCATATCACAAATATTTGTCATAGGCTTGAGATATGTCGGTTGGTCAATCACATATTTCAACTACCCAACAAATATAGTGTCTATTAGCATTGGCACCATTTTTTGTGTGGAGGTTGTTAAGCATCTCAAGGCCATCCACTGGTTGTATGGTTTTACCAATAACTTCCAGCATGCTTCTGAGTTTAGCTTTCTCATCTTTCTAATCACCTCATCCTTTCCCTTCGCTACCAGCCTCCATTACTTCTCTAATTGTTTGACATTGGGAAGAAATCCTAGTGTGCTTTCTACAACCGGGTTGGTGCCATGTAGAGTTTCATTGATGGCTTCTATTATGTTGCCTGCTGCTGGTCCTGTGATTGTGGTTTCCCTTTCTGCTTGCTTGAGCAGAGAATCCCAATCTGTGAACAAGATGTCTTTATGTGATTCCTTTAGTTTTGACAAATCAGCGTTTCTCCCTTATTCTGATTCTTTCCAGGTAATAAAGTGAGAAATATGTTTATGGATTTCCTCATACTCAAGTCTCATGTCGATAACTTGGCTTGTTAGCTTATCACTAATCTTGCAATAAGGACTTATTTGCAAGATTTTTTGGAAAAGAACTTCCTTCTGCTGCATAAGTTGGGAGTTAAGACTGAGTTCTGCCTTTATGAACTAATCGAGTTGTGGATTGTCTTTATGCTTATCTATTATAGCTTTTATCTATGCATCCCTTCATGCTAGGTTGGCCTGATGTTGTATTTGCATCTGTTCAAATTCTTGCTTGAGCTGGGCTACTTGTAATTCTACTTGTTGATTGGATTTCTCTTGAGGCAATTGTCGTTCCAATAGCATAATTCTTTGTTCCTTTTCTTTAAGCAATATTCGGACCTCTACTGCTTTGTCAATAGTTTTCATAGCATAGGCTCCTATGAATTGTGACAATGTTGTGGGATTTTCTGATGGGTGCATGGGCGAGTCCTTCCATACAATTTCCATTGGTTAATTGTTAGGAGTCGTAATAGTGGCAGTGTCTAAATTCCTTTTCTTCCTTTGTCATTTGATGAAAACTTTGTGGGTAGAATTGTGAAATAAATGCAGTGGAGGAATTTCCTCAATTCTCAAAATAATTTCTGAAGTGGGGGTGGCAGGAATGAGCTCAACATCTTGAGTGCCTACAGTTTTCACCATTGTTGTTTCTTGAGTTGAGTTGTGTTGTGTTTGCTTAAGAGTCTATATCTCAGATGTTTGTTCATCTATGTGAAGCTTCTTGTTGAAATGTTCTCATTCCTTTTCCAAATCAATAACTGGGATTCTTTCTAACTAAGTGGATGTGGAGGGAACTTCTACCAATTTCTTTATTGTGGTTTTATTGTTTCCTCTGCAGTTCTAGTTGTGTCCCTTTCGGACTCTTTATTTTTATTTCCTTACCCCATTTTGAGACCTTTTCTTTGAGTGCTTTGACTCATTAGTAGATCTCTCTTGGGTTGCTTCTTCGGAATTCCCTTTGGAGCTATCCTCTAAGCTTACACTGGGAGTGGTCTCCCTTATTGGTTCACTTTTTAGTAGGTGTTGGAAATAATGCTAAGAGGGGGGGGGGTTAATTAGTATTTACAAATATTTTTTTTTTCATTTCCATAATTAGATTTATATACGCTACTTCAGTCAAGGGCATTTGCATGTGCACACAACTGTTCATAAGGAAACCAACATATATCTAGTGAGCTTATGATTTAGTTAATTCATCATATGTTGATCTTTAATCAGTGTATCAATAATTTATTAAACATTAAATAGTAACCATGTGCAGTAATAATAGAATAAACAATCACACAAAAGAAACACACATGAACACCAAGATTTAAGGTGGAAACCCAATGTGGGTGAAAACCACTTGTTACTGTTGTCTCTATCTTCTATTAATAATACGAAAATCTATTTACAATCTTCTACTATTGTAGACTCATACTAGTACGCAGGCACTGACCTGTAGAAGGCTACAACCTTCTCTCATTCTCTAGCTTCTTGTGGAAGGAAGCTACAACTCCCTAGTTCTTGTACTAGCTGATATGTTTATTAGTACGTAGGCTCTGACCTACATAAATCTACAACCTTCACTCATTCTCGAAATACGACTGGAAGGGAGCTCCAATCCCCTGATCAAATTGCTAGCTGCTACTTGCAGGAAGTTTTTACTTCCTTACTGAAGGCTCCAACCCTTTGTATCCTCCAGTGACCATGTTTCATAAATTTTCACATTGGATACTCCTGGTACAGTACACTACAATATAAAGGCCACGTTTCCTCAAATTTTCACACTAGACCCATTATTAATATTGAACCTCAAAATCAATCATCACTGCAATACAACCATCAAATACATCTATATCAACCAATCACTAAAACCCAATCATCAATCTCTGATATAACTAAAACAATCAATCATTGAAAACTTTGAACCTCTGACACAACTGAATAAAAAAATCACTAAACTTCTGACACAACTAAAACAAACAATCATTGAACCTCTGACACAAATGAATCGAAAATTCATTTAAATTTAATTGAATTCAACCAATCAACTAGAACAAATAGATCACTGTAACCAGTACATAGATCTAAACCCAGAACAATGCATCAACAACCAAAACTAACTAACCTCAAAATGCATGTATCAAAATGTATACACTCCTTCAATGAAGCAAACATGCATGTATACACTACTTCCTTTTTCCCAACATGCCTATACCTCTAAACATGCTGAATAATAAAACCTCTGAACCATGAACTATACCAATGAGTGACATTCTAAATATCTTTTGTCATATTACATATTTATAAAGAGATAGCAACAAGGATCACCCTTCTTTCTCAATATACCAATCAACCAGACTCAATATCCTTATACAATCAATTTTATCTTCAAATATAATTAAGACATCATTGAAAAACAATAGTAAAATATCAACATTGATCTGATAGATCAGTCAACCCTAAACATCAAGATTTTCTTTTTCATACACTACCTGTAAGAGTCGTACCAGCGTGTATATACACCTTCACCAAAGAAAACATGTGTATGGATCTGCAGATACTTAATTATAACTTCGTTGTAATTCCCAACTTCAGACATACCCAGATCATCACATATAAAAGATAAAATGTGTGCTAGCAATCAGATGTATCCTATCCATCATCATATCACATAATGGTAAGTCATTATGATCCTGATACATCATTAGATCTCATCCATCATCAAATACTTAAGTGCATACTTAGTCTAGATCAAGAAAATAATCAGAAACCCATAACATGCATATTTGCTTTTGATCTAACACTTCATAAGATATTTATTACTTGAGAACTTAGCCCTTTGATCTTCTCCTCCTTATATGATTTTGGCCTTTCTTAGTACCTCGGACCAAAGCCACTTAGGACCAATACCTCAGACCAAATATGATTTGGAGATGGGTGTTCCATAACTTGTTATGGCTAAAAGAACCTCCCACTTAACTAAACAAATAAATGATCTAGCTTATATATGACATTCGCGGAATTAGATACTTGAAATAGGTGTATGTCGTTTTTTTTTAACTTCATAAGTGCTTTAAGTCCGTTTGTTTATGTTGATATTAAAACATAGAACAACCATATAATGTAGCAAATAAACATCAACACATAACAACAAATTTAATCTAGGAGTTCACCGAATATCGTGGGCTAAGTCTCCTTGAGATTTTGTAATTTTGATGTGGCTCTTTGGGATTATGGTAAAGTTTGTTTTACAAGTTCCAAAATTAACTATAAAGGTTATTGAACTAAACCAATGGGCTTAGAATACCATATATATCCCTGTCATGGCTGTCATCACTCTGGAAATAGATCTAAGCTCCCTTAGACTTGATTCCTTCAATCAGTGCTCTGAGCTAACCTAAGCTTCTTGATGGCACTAATTTCTTAATAATTCTTTAAATGTCACTTAAACCTCTTCTACTATTTCCCACAGATATCAGACACCAATAATAGACTGATCATATCCTCAAAATGAGCACTGCATCCCCAAAATAGGCCTCCCTCCACAGTTGGCACTGGGTTGCCTCAAACTTCCCTGTAGCATCTTAGCCTTTAGAAGTCCCCAAATACTTTTGCAAATTCCTGAAATGGATTCAAAAGACTCATTACATTTAGGAATGACTATTGGTTTGTTGAGAATGAGTACTGGTAGCTCCTACAACTACCTCCAACCCTTGGTGGCCCTGAGCTTCAAAATCTTCTTAGATAAAAATATCTATGAATATGACCTCCTTGGCTTCCCTAGACTACCCCATTCACCCCATAAGGCTCCAACTATCCTCTCTAGCCTCTTGTTTCACTCTCTAGATGCTTGAAAATTGCTCCTGGAGTGCATTTAGTCCATATCCCCGAGGGATACTCCACCAATTCTGGTGAACTGCACTTAACCCCAGTTAAATTTAGCATAACCCCTAAGTTTAGTCGCTTCACCAAGATGACCATTGAACATAACTGTTAACATAACTATAACTATTGGGCATGCATATGTGGCAGTATAAACCGTGACGGTTAGGGAGAATCCCGCGTATATCTGGAGGTCGGGTAACATGCAGCTGCATGTGACTTTGTTTCAAGAGAACGAGAGATCCATTGGATTTGAGAATAGATCGACAGATACGATCGATGGAAGAGGAATGGTATAGATGAAAACCACGTGTTAGCAGGAGTACGAAGTGGTCTTGAAAAGACAGTAAGTGGTATCTCGCGCGCCTTGAAGGCTGAAAACAGTATTCCTAAAATTCACGCAATTAACCTTAACAGGCGACATGTAGCATGCGAAAACCACTTTTCCCACACACTCTTAACTTGATATTAGTTGTGCAAGATTTAACATGAGATTGCACGAGAGCTATTCGATTGGATGGTCACATCGATGGTAGAGATCATCCAGCTTAGTTAGTGAGCGGACAAGGCAATATGCAATGGATCTGGAGAAGTGAGATCAACAACGTGCATTGAAGAACTTGAAAAAAGGGAATATTCCTTGGAATATACTTCTTTCTAATATTTCCAAACATCAAATTATTCTTGGTCAAATGTCCAAAAAATTGCAGTTTACTAAACTTTTCAAATTTTAGTAACTCCTTCATACGGTGTATGTTTTTCGAATTGTTTGTGGGGCCAGAATTCAGGATCTATCTAGTCACTCAGGTTCACCACTTTTTCAAACACTTTGAAATTTGAGCTATCATTAAGGTCCTAGATCAATATCTTATCACTCCTCCCTATTAGGAATATTTTGGACCCCAAAAGATTGGTATAATGATTTCTACAGTAGATGAGAGTACAACACCCTCTTCTTTTCAGCTTCCATACACTTGTCTTTCATGGCTAGTGCCTTTGAACCAAAACTCGAAGGTATTCAACACTTCCCTTCTTGGATGCGCTTGTCCTCCTCTTAAGAACTGTCTTCCTTGAACTCATTTAGAATTTTTGTTGAAAAGTTTATAGAAGGTATTTGAACACTGCTTCCTTGATCGTTGACCCAAGGTGGCTCAAACAAATGGGGGATTACATAATAAATCATGCATACTCAACTGAAATTTGCATATGTACCAATGAAAGTATATTTTACTAGGTCAACAAGTCAAACCACTTCTTACTAAGCCACTTCTATGGCAACTTTTGCTGCCACAAATATTCTTCTGACATCTTGTCAAAAACAACATAATGCAAAAGACAAAACTTGACTACATAAATTCACATCATGTGAATCATAATCATGTCTCTTACATCTTGTGCACAAATGATCGACTAAATCACAGGCCAACAAAACATGCCTTTTCAAACAACTGACTCTCCAAGTCAAGCATACACTAAAAAAACTTGATGATTCTTTTTCATTCTAGAAAGAATTCCACCTCTTGTGAAACACTTCATTTTTATCTCCCTTTTTCAATCTTGGGGACAAAATCAAAATTTTCAATTTGATATGACATTGCATGCATGTTTAAAAAAAGCAATCGACCGTCAATTCAATTACACATACATGTTCAAATACAAGGAAATCATCACCATTCCTTTGTTATACATAGCATTCTCACACATGTATTCCATTATTCATCTTTCTCTCAAGAAAAATCATAAGTACAAGATCCCAAATCGTATGTAAATTTACTTACAAACCTGAAATGAATATAATTTTGCTACAATAAAGTGAGTCTCATACTCAACTTTTCCATTCACCTTTTTGGTAAAACCCTACAACTTGTACTCCATTGGCAAAGAAATGTATCAAATCAAAAGACATGCAACTTTAATTGGATAAGAACTCTAACCATTTCTTAACAATCCATATCAAAGGCACTTCCTTTAACTGCACATTGACATCAACATGTGAATGATCCTGAAACACATCAATTAAGGAAACTTCCTTTCCATTCTTTCCATTCTCTTTTTACACCTTCTTCAAATTTTGTGGAAGCATTGTTGGATTCAAAATCCAACACTTTTCAGAAATATGTCTTGCTGATGATAATAAGTGCAACTCATGTTCATCCTCTTTACAACATAATTTTCCTTGTCCAATGGACCTTTGGATTCTTGCCTCCTTTTCTTCAAAAGTTTCATGTATGTGGCCATTTTCTTCCAACATCTAGAAACACTATGGCTAAGCAAACCACAAAAGGAATGTGCAATTTTTTTCCAATACTTATGTAGAAATTTACCATGCTTTACATAATCAAAAGAAGTGTGATTGAAATCATATTTATACCTTTCTCTTTCACCTTTGTTTCCTTCATGAGAAAGCGGATTGAATGAAGAAGTGGCTCCCTTCGGAACACCATCAATCTCTTCAATGATTATAGAGCTTTCACAACTCTCTTGTTCAAGTGCATGCTTATGAACACCTTCTTCTTACATAGTATGTTTCAAACTATTTCATTTCCCATGAATACAATCTTTACAAAACTTGAGGTAGGGAACCTAAAATGAAACTCCTGCTAGGAACTATTTCAATTGGCTTCATGGCTACTTTGGAACTTTCTCCATGAGATTGTTCATTGACAAGACCCAAATAATTATGCCTTTCCTCAACCATTATTGGCTCAACAATTCCTTGTGAATATTTGCTCAATCATTTTCCTTCATAGCCCATTTTTGACATCAACTTGGACCCTATACCTCTTGTATGCTTTTCAAAAGAACCAACATAAAAATTCTTAGAGAAAATTGAATACAAACTAGAATTGTTTACCTCTTCTACAAACTGATGCTTAACTAAGGCTTCTTTGGTAGTAAGGAGTTGTGTCTCCATCTCATGCATCCTTTCTAGGTTCATATTTTCAATATGAAGTGGTCTCTCCATTTCTTACAACTTGTCAAAAAGCAACTGCTTCCCTTCCTTCATGGAATTCAATTGCTCTCAAAGTTTTTGTGCTCTTCCTTTGGTCTTCAAACATTTGTTTCACCATATCCATCATGATAAGCAGGTCTAGCTTCATGTATTCATCAAAGAATCTTGTGAAGGAGGAGGATTTTGAGAACTCACTTGTAGAAGTTGTAATTATAAAAATGATCAAAATAACTTCAACCAAATTCACAAAGCTTTCAAAATCTATTAACAAATTTCTAAACTAAATGGTTGTAGAGTTGAACTCTTATTCAAGTAGCCTTTTGCAAACGAATCCTCTTGTGCTTCAAGGGTTTCCTTGAGGTCCTTTGGGTAAGGAGAATGCCTTCAGCCATTCTACCTTCTTTTCCTCTCTTGGACTTAGCTATCAGTAGCTTTCCCTTCACCTTCGCAAACTCAAGCAATAGGTAGTTTACAAACAATCAAATAGTCAAATTATTTGCACTATTTAAACACCTTTCAAGTTAAACAAGGAACGTTTTTCTCCATCAATAAATAAACCTACTGTAATACCACTTACTTTGGAGATGGGGTTTTGATAACTTATTACGCTTACAAGAACCTCCCACTCAGTTAAACAAATAAATGTATAGCTTATAGATGACATTTGCGGAATTAGATACTTGAAACATGTGTATGTCATTTGTTTTTAATTATTTAAGTGATCTAAGTACATTTGTTTCTACTGATATTAAACACATATAACATACATATAATGCAGCAAATAAACATCAACATATAACAACAAATTTAATCTAGGAGTTCACCCCAATATCGTGGGCTATGTCTCCTTGAGCTTTTGTCATTTTGACTTGGCTCTTTTGAATTATGGTAAAGTTTCTTTTACAAGTTCTACACTTAACTCCAAAACTTGTTGAACTGAATGAGTGGGCTTAGAATATGATCTATATCCCTGTCGTGGTTGCCATCCCTTCAACTTGCTTCCTTCAACTAGTGTTCTGAGCTAGCCTAAGCTTCTTGATGGCACTAACTCCTTCAGAATTATTTAACTATAACTAAAACCTCTTCTACTATCTCAAACACATATCAGACACCAACAATAGATTGATCATATGCTCAAAATGAGCACTGCATCCGTAAACTGGGACTTCCTCGACGGTAGCCACTAGGTTGCCTGAAACTTCCCTGCAGCATCTCAACCTTTATAAGTCTCCAAATACTTCTACAAATCCCCATAATCAATTAAAAAGGCTCTAGTCAGCAATGACTATTGGTTTGATGAGAACGAGTACTGGTAGCTCCTACAACTGCCTCCAACCCTTGGTGGCCCTTAGCTTCAAAATCTCCCTCAATGAAAATATCTATGAAGATGACTTCCTCAGCTTATCTGGACTATTCCATTGGCTTTAGAAGGCTCCAATTAGCCTAGCTAGCCTCTTGTTAAATGCTCTTTTGTTGAAAATTTCTCCTAGAGTGCATTTAGTCCATATCCCCTAGGGATACTCCACCAATTTTGGTGAACTACACTTAACTCTAGTTAAATTTAGCATAACCCCTAAGTTTGGTTGCTCCACCAAGCTAACTATTAGAGGTAACCATTAACATAATTGTAATTGTTGTACACACATACGTGGTGGTATAAACCCCGACGGTTAGGGAGAATCTTGCGTGTATCTGCCAGTCGGGTAACACTCAACTACATGTAACTATGTTTCAAGAGAATGAGAGATCCATTGGATTTGAGAACAGATTGACATATAAGATCGATGGAAGAGGAATGGTGGAAATCAAAACCATGTGTTATTAGGAAGATGGAGCGGTCTTGAAAAGATGGCAAGCAGTATCTCGCACGCCCTAAAGGCTGTAAATGGTATTCCTAAAATTCACACGATTAACCTTAGCGGGTGACACGTAGCATGGAAAAACCACTTTTCTCTCACACTATCGGCTTGAGATTGGTCGTGCAAGATTTCACACCAGATTGCGCGACAGTCATCTGATTGGATGGGTCATGTCGACGGTAGAGATCGTCTGGGTTAGTTGGTGAGTAGACGATGCAATATCTACTGGATCTAGAGAAGTGAGATTAATAGAGAGGATTGAAGTGCTTGACAAAAAGGAATATGGAATATTCCTTGGAATATACATATTTTTTTAATATTTCTAAAAATCAAATTACTCTTGGTCAAATGTCCAAAAATTGCAGTTTACTAGACTTTGAAAATTGCGATAACTCCATATAGTGTTGGTTTTTTGAACCATTTGCGACACTGGAATCAGGAAGATGAGATCTATTTGGTCACCCAAGTTCGTCACTTTTTCGAACACTTTCAAATTTGAGCTATCATTAAGGTCCTGGATCAATATCTGATCAAAATGCCTTAGACCAAATACCTCAAACCAAATCCTCGGACCAATATCTCGAACCAGAATCCTTGGACCAAGACCTTGGACCAAAAACCTCGGACCAAAACCATGGACCAATCCCTTGGACCAAGAAACCTCGAACCAGTACCTCAGGCCAAACCACACTTAAGATTTGTTGTATTCTTGGACGGTATCAAATAGCTATTACTCTACTCAATATTCTGGGATAATACCATGGTATTGATCGCTAGTATTCTTTACTCTTTAAATTCCTTGATTTTCCAACCTATACATGCTTTTTCTCTTATGAAAGTGTGTGCATACATATACATCCTAAAAAGTTCATCCATACATATATGCCCTTTTTGTTTTGTGAACCCGTGTGTATACGCTACTTGCACAAGGTGAACCAACATATACTTCTTAAACCATTCTCTTTCTTCAATTTATTGATTATGATCTGTAGTCCTTTGTTCCTTCATCCTATTCTTTTATACCATTACTTTGTTCCCTCCGAAGAGACTTGTTATTATGTTATTTTCCATATTACTTCTGAAATGATTCCTTTGATCTACCCTGCATTCTATCACATCCGATATCTCTCCTATAGATTCATTTTATTATGTAGATTTATCTAGTTAACATGAACAAGTGAGTTGTTCTGCTACAAGTGGGTTGCCATCAAGTATAGCACATGCATCATAATGCAAACAATCTCCCCCTTTGGACTTGATGGCAACCATGGTGGTGTTGATTATTGCAAGCTGTAGAAACTATTAGAGATAACAAGCAACACCAAAATACTCTCCCCCTTTGACATCAAGGGCAAAGGGGAGACAAAGATATTCTACTCCTTTGATATCAAAGGAAAAGGGCTGGCCAAAATGAAGACTTTCTTATTTGAACTACTGAATATGAACATTGATAATGCTCCCCCTAGGCACATGTTGAATTGTTTGATTAAACTCCCCCTTTCTACATGCTAAGATGCACTATACCGTCCATGCTCCCCCTGAGCACATGCAAAGTCTACAAAAAAATATTTTCCAAAAGAATAACATGACTCTATAACTCAAGTGTGTGAGTATGACCTTCCTATCACCAATGATTCATACGTACATTAATCTCCCAACAAAGTAGGGATATACCAAATTTTACTCATCTACCAAACCAAGTGGGGATATACCAATTATTTATACACGACCGAAATACATTAATTATTACATCGTCCATCCCATTCATAGTGAGGGTACAAATTATATCATATGACCAAAAAAGACTCATTAAAAGACTATGACAGACAAAGACATATTATTACATCATGGGATTTTATATGACCTTTACATCAAATTATATACAAGGAATTTATAACAAAGACCAAAGATCTAAACAAGACCATGATAGTCATCATCAACTATCATACACCATGTGTGATCTGCACCATAAGCATCTATCAGCAACATGCAAACCAGCAGCCTATATATGTCCATCATCAGTTCCCAAGATATGACAATGTAAATATCATCAACTTGTGACAAAGTATGCCACATATAGATATCAACTCATCCTATTGACCTCATCAAGATCAACTTGCTCCATTTCCTTAGTAGAAAGAGCCTTATCATAACCTTCCGTGAATCAACTAAGCATGTGTCCTATCTCCAAGTAGTAACACAAACTCATATCATATGTATGTGAAAACACCGTAGTTATCATCTATGATAATATCATTATCATCAAGAACTGCATGATCTTTCCATAAGAACCCTTAATATATCAACCATGTATCATCACTAATAAACATCCCATATTTGATAAGAAGCAACCATGATAATCAACATATGTGAGTATCAAACCTATCATCATAAAGTAAGAAGTCATCATCATTATGTGAATAAGTAAGCCATGTCTCCAAATAGATATGTCTTCATGGAACTTGTAACAACACCATTCTCTTGGCCAACCAACAATATTTATCAATGTGCAACTTAAGTAATCATCCATGTATCCAACATAATGTGTAGCTAGCAATATGTATCTAGAAACCCATGAGCTCATAGTCATTTGTCAAGCTTTCTTGATATCATTAGCAACAAAAATCCCTAACCATGTGAGAGCCAAGAACTATAGGAATCCTCATCCATAACTGTACCATATGAAGTTTATGCATCTATGAAGGTAGGATGAGAGCAACATAAAAGAAATGACACTTATCAATTAATGAATTTGTGTATTCAATATTTTTTCTTCTCCTTTTCCTTATGAAGATCACCATACCATGTCATGATAAAAAAGGAGTCATCCACAATCATCCATAAATGTAATCTGAATAATAACTATGTGGCTCAAGAAATATAAGTATCATCTGAGATTTCATCATAGGCAAGTTATGACTACAACATTGCATGATGTATCATTTAAACACTTCAAAAACATAAACATCCTCACCATTGATAAGAATCATTATGTACTAAAGACTTCTAAATATAATACCAACAATGTATTATTAGAAGCATAGTATATTCTGCGCCTCAACTTGTGCCACCTATTCACTGTCAGATTTGATCATTGCATATATCAGTAAGGATCATCAAGGCATCATCATCAATCAGATATACATCAAGTAGTCAACAACTTATGAGGATAAAAATCACTTCTAAATAAGATCCACAGACTGTAGTCATCAATCATCAAGACAGAAAAGATAATTGATAATTGTCTGAACCATATCAGATCATTTTTCTGAGTTTGTGCCACTGCTTCATCATCAAAACAACATATACGCGATTGTGCAGCTTCAAATTCACATATATACATGACTTGTCTTCATTATAACTATGTATGAGAATTAGGACACTAAAATTTCATACTTTTAGTTCCTTATGAATCTATTATGTCTGTATACTAAGCTATGCCATATCTTTCTGGATGTATTTCTTCTTCCATACCTTGAAGTGCGATGATGTTTTCTCCTTTTGGTATGTTGGCTGAAATTTTCTCCTACATTCTTTTTCTATATGCCAAAACTTGTTACATGCGTAACATCTTATATGTTTCATATTCTATCTATAGTAGTTAATGGCTTTGCAACCAAACATATTGCAAGAAAACCAATATCCCTTAAAGCACCTGGAAGTTGATGATCTTTCTGTGTGATGGTTATTAGCTTCAACCATTCCACTTCTGCATCTTGCTGCAACATGTCAAAAATTATGACATATAAAACATTCAACATTATTCATTAGAGGAAATAATCGATTAACACTTCCATGGTTAGGAGTAAATGATTTTCTTTGAAGACTTTCTGTCCTTGGTTGTTGATGCGGTTGACCTCTTATCTCCTTGTTGAGAATTTTAGATTTTTCACTAGAGTTCCTTGCTTTAGTTTGTGATCTAGGTTCATCTTTAACCATTTCATGAAAACGACGACCAGATTTCATGGCAGGAGACCTTTGACTACTAAGAATGTCATCCAAAATCTTAGTACTATCTTGAAATCATAAAAGTTTATACTTTTCTTCTAATTTACCTCAACATGATATTGTTCTTCCTTTTTAAGATATTGCTTCTTTATGATTTCTTCAACTTTTCTTCCTTCTTCAACTTGTTGCCTTAATTTCAGAACTTCATTTCCTTGTTCTTCAAATGATTGGAGAAGTTCTTCATTCTACTTATTTTAATTTTTGAGATCTTCTTTTAGAGAAACAACCATAGCTTCAAGAAATTCACAGTAGCTAGTTCTTTCTATAAGTCCCTTAGTTCTTGTGTCCTTTTCATTCACTTCATTTCTCAATGATGTCACTTCATCCCACAGCCTTTGACTTTGATCTTCCTTTTCTTTGTATTGCTTCTTATTTTGTTTCCTTCCTATAAATGGGCTTTTAACCTAGTAACGTTTTCTTTGTAGGCACATTCCCTTTTATCAATTAGATATTTTTGGTCTTTAATTGTGTTTGTGAGCTTTTTAAATTATTCCTCTATTTGATCTCTTTCTTTTTCACCAATAAGAGAAAATTCAGTTGTTTCATTGTCACATTCAATATCTTCAAATAAACAGAGAAATGTATCACCAAAGGACAACAAATTCATACCTGATAAATATTTTGCTTGTTCATATTCATTCTGAGGTGATTCTGAATCTGAGGGGTTGCTTCCACATAATGTCCAATCATCTATTCCACTATCACAGTTCCCTTGAGGTGTATTATTCTTTTGAGGTGATTTCTTCTTTAGCTTCTTTCCCATTGTTTCTAGGGATATCCTTCAAGCAATCAAGCTTCTGCCAAAGGACCTGCTTTGATACCAATTGTTGGAAATAATACTGATAGGGGTAGTGAATTAGTATTTACAAATCAATAACTTTTTTATTTCCATAATCAGATTTATATATGCTACTTTATGGAAGGGCACTTGTGTGTTCACGCAACTGTTCTTAAGGAAAACAACGCATATCTAGTCAACTTATGATTTAGTTAATTCATCATATGTTGATATTTAATCAGTGCATCGGTACTTTATTAAACATTAAATAGTAACCATGTACAGTCATAACAAAATAAACCATCACACATAAGAAATACACATGAACACCAAGATTTATGGTGGAAACCCAATATGGGTGAAAACCACCTACTATTGTCACCTATGTCTTCTTTTAATAATAAGAAAATCTATATACAATCTTTTCTTGGTGCAGACTCATACTAGTACGCAAGCACCCACTTGCAGAAGGCTACAACCTTCTCTTGTTCTCTAGCTTCTTCTAGAAGGGAGATACAACCCCCTATTTCATGTACTAGAATATATCTTTACTAGTAAGTAGGCTTCGACCTACAGAAGGCTACAACCTTCACTCATTCTATAGCTGCTACTAGAAGGGAGCTTCCATCCCCTGATCAAATCACGAGTGACTACTAGAAGTAAGCTTCGACTTCCTCACTGAATGCTCCAACCCTCAGTATCCTCTAGGGACCGCGTTTCATAAATTTTCACACTGGATACTCTTGGTAGACAACACTACAATATGAAGGCCATGTTTCATCAAATTTTCACACTTGACACATTAGTGACATTGAAGCTTAATATCAATCACCACTACAATACAAACATCAACCAATCATTGAAACCCAATCATCAATCTTTGATATAACTGAAACAATCACTCACTAAAACCTTTGAACCTTAGACACAACTGAATCAAAAAATCACTGAACCTTTGAGATAACTAAATCAAACAATCATTGAACCTTTGACACAACTGAATCAACCATTGAAACCTAATTAAATTCAACCAATCAACTGGAATAGACAAATCGATGTAACCAGTACATAGATATGAACCTAGAACATTGCATCAACAACCAGAACTAATTGTAACCTCAAAAGGCACGTGTGAGAATGTATACACTCCTTCAATTAAGAAAACCTATGTGTATATGCTAAAAATATAGTGACATTCTAAAGATATACTTTCATATTACAGAGTTCTAAACAGATAGCAACAAGCATCACCCTTCTTTCTGAATCAATCAACCAACTAGACTCAATCTCCTTCTACAATCAATTTTATTTTCAGATCTAATTAAGACATCATTGACAAACAATAGTAAAACAACAACATTGATATGATAAATTAATCATCCTTGAACATCAAGATTTTATTTTTGCATACACTACTTAGAATAGTCGAACCAATGTGTATACGCACACTCACCAAAGTGAACCTACGTATAGATTTATAGATACTTATAACTTTGTTGCAGTTCCTGACTTTAGACATACCCATATCATACCATATAAAGGATAAAACGTGTGCTGGCAATCAGATCTAGCCTATCCATTATTAGATCACATAATGATAAGTCATTATGATTCTGATCCATTATTAGATCTCATCCATCATCAAACACTCAGGTGCATATTTAGTCTATATCAAGAAAAGCATCAGAAACCAATAACATTCATATTTGTGTTTGATCTAACACTTCATAAGATATTCATTACTTGTGCACTTAGTCTTTTATCTTATCCTCCTTATATAGTTTTGGCCTTTCTCAATACCTCGGACCACAACCACATAGGACCAATACCTCAGACCAAACACCTTGGACCAAATACCTTAGACCAAATACCTAGGACCAAAACCTCAGACCAATACCTCAGACCAAAAACCTTGGACCAAAACCTTGGACCAAAAACCTCAGACCAAAACCTTGGACCAATATCTTCGACCAAAAAATCTCAGACTAATACTTCTGACCAAAACCACACTTAGGATCTGTGGTATTCATGGACGAGATCAAATAGTCGTTACTCCACTCAGTATTGTGGGCTAATACCATGGTATTGACCCCAAGTATTCTCTACTCTTGAAATTCCTTGATTTTCCAACCTATATGTGCTTTTCCTCTTGTGAAATTGCATGCATACATATATGTCTTTTTTGCTCTGTGAACGTGCATGTATATGCTACTTGGACAAGGTGAACTAGCATATACTTCTTAAACCATTTTCTTTCTTCAATTTCTTACAATTTCTTACTTATGATCTGTAGTCCTTTCTCCCTTCACTCTATTCTTTTGTACCATTACTTTCCTCCCTTTGAATAGACCTGTTATAATGCGATTTTCCATATTACTTCTGAAATGATTCCTTTGAATTGCTCTGCATTCTATCACATCTGATAGCTCTCTTGTAGATTCATCTAGTTACCATATACAAGTGATTTGGTCTGCTACAAGTGGATTGCGATCAAGTACACCACATCCATCATAATGCCAATAGTAGGTCCAATGGGACCTTCAATAATATCCTCTTTCTGTACACATGGAAAGCTTCAACATCATTAGGGGCAAAAAGTAGTGATGCCATATGCGTCACTTCTAAAAATGTTTCTTTTTGGAGGAAGGTGTCCTCTTCATGGGTGAATGGTTTCACTTTCACCATAATAGTAAAGTCTTTAGCAGTGCCATTTGGGTCATACTGCCTTCCCGATATTGTAGCTAATTTCAGACACTTCATAATATCTGCTTCTATGGATGCATTTACAAAATCATGTAGCACAAACGCACCACATTACAACTGAAATGTAGGCCAAATGGATTTATTTTTCTCTTTCAATCCTCTGCTCAACCCACCTTCCCCTACCGTTTGGTAGGCTATCTCCATGGCCATTAACGTGTTGGGGACATAGTATGGGAGAACATGCGGTGAAGCAATTCTCCCAAATACTCTGATATAGGTAAATGCTTTCTCCCCAAACCATATAGCTATAGGCAAGATATCTACTTCAACTTATTTTGAAAACCTAGGGGTGGTTGTGTTGTAGACTTGTTTATGGATATGTAGCATAACTCCTTAACAAATCTTATAAAAATGGTGGTGAAACTTAGACTCCCACAAAATATTATGGTATACATGAATAGGAAGTGGGTCATAAGCAGTCAAATTCCGTCCCATAATGGGAAATTTGGAACTAAAATAGATTGCATCCATTAAAAAATAGCTCATTAAAAATTGGGGATAAACCCTTGAAGAGGGACTTCTATTTCTCCTATATTCCGTAATGGATTTTTCCAAATTATCAGACAAAATTTGAGACCAATTCCTTATCATTGTGTTCATGGCTATATCTATTAATGGGAGCCATTTTGTGGAAAATTTGGTGCTATTGGGTTTATCGAACAATCCACATAATATGGTTGTTGCAAAACTATCAGGGGGAGAGATAGATGTCGTAGAATTCATACTCCCCTTATCCCATTTGAGCTTGCCTTCGCTTGCTATATAGGTTCGCATAATGTCTGCCGGGTCTACATTCTCCTTAGCAAACTGCTCGAGGAATTGTTTATTGTAGAGCTTTTATGGCTCTGGTAAATGGTACATTGGTTGTAGGCTTTCTTTTGAAAAAGATACCATAACCTCTTCCCTATGATTCTTGAATTCTCTGTCCAAGAGGTCTACCACATCAATTATGCACTTGATCATATCTGTCTATGGGATTATCTTCAGTTGTGTGGCTATGTGGTGTAGGAATGAACATGTTGTCTTGAAGTAGGAGGCGTGAGAGGAATCATGAGCATCAGCTATGGCGTCGGCTTTTCCTCTTCTAGCAAGTCATATATGGCCTCCCAAGTTGAGGTTCTTCTGTCTATGTTGCATCCATTATTAGAGAAAAGAGGGATCATTTCTAACTTTTCAGACGCAGTTGCCTTTCCCCTCTTTTCCATTACTTATAATGAATTTTCCTGTGGATTTTTCCTGAAATGGAGAAGAGTGAAAGATGTCAGATAGACACAAGCAAGAATGAAAAAGGACGATGAATGATATAGATAACCTTGAAAAGGTGAAAAGAAAGGAGTTTTCATTAAACACAGATGAAAAGATATCATATCACGTCGAACCTCTTTTCAACATAAATGCCATTAACCCATACTAAATATCCACTAATGGTTTTTTATCACTACCTTTATTGCTCATTAATGTTTTGCATCGGAAAATGGGAAGAAAATTTTAAGGTGGTGACCTTTAATTTGCAAGAATGTTGATTTTGTCATTGCGATGCAATATCACAAATCACATTATCGCATATTTGATTGTGCACTTTCTTAGAGTTCCTTAGTTTCCTGTGGGATTTGAGATGTAGTTTATTCTTTATTGGTTAAAGCATGGCATGTTTAATGGAATTTTCAACTTATAAAGCATTTATTTATTGTGCGGTAGATTTAAGTGCTACTTTATGACATAGGATTGAATCGGGCCTGGGCTCTTATCGCATTTCGCAACTCCGTGCAATTCATAAGTTTCAAGACCTTTCTTAAGTGTTTTTGGTGCAAAGTGACAAGGTTGACTGCCTCATTGTAATATCGCATTTCACATGTTTCAACATGTTTTGTGAGAGTGCGCCCTTTGTGAATGGTGATATGCAATATAGGCTTTTGCTTTAATAGGAAATCCCTTAAGCCTTAGTTTTAAATGAAAACGCTAATGATATTTAGGTTAGGCATAATGATTCCTTTTGATTGTTTTTCACGTATTTTCCTTATAAAAAAGGCTTTCGACGCACTTGGTCTAGCGGTATGCAAAAAGGTGAGTATTGCTAGCTTTCAAAAGGTTTTGGCTTCATATCTTGCTTTATTCCAAAAATTTAAAATAAAGTGTCTAAATGCTAAAAAAAAATTGAAGGATTTTATCAAGGGTCCCTATTTATTGATAGAATATTAGTTACTATATTAATAAATGCGGGGATTTTTGAATAGCACAAAAGATGACTAGGGGAAGAACTAGGATGAGACATGGATTTTGATAAAACAAGGTATAGGGGGAGTGGGATAATGGATGTAATGATAATATCATGTGGGAGAGACAAACAAAATAGTATCCACTAGCCTAAAATATAAAAAAGAGCTACTTGGAACCATAGTATGAACAAAGCCAAATGCGCTTGTATTTGAGTGCCAACTTATTAACTAACTGTAACCTTCTCCATTTTCACAAGGTGAGGTTCATGAATAGGGCCATAATTGCATACATGTGTTTCCATAATCATATTTGAATACCTTATTTTGAGATGATTAACATTATTTCCCTTCATTCCATCCCTTTTGTGTAGGCGATTGTGAATTCCCATCTGACAACCAATCATGGAGATGATCAGTGATTGTGTCTTGGGAGGAGTTGGTGGTATCAATGTTATTCAGAGAAAACCACATGGGGTTTTGTATGCTTAATATTACTGAAGACGTTTTTCATCCATGATGATATCAATGATGATTTATGTGATGTATAACCTTCAATAATTGTAGCAATTGTACTGTATGATTTTCCATGACAATAGTAAGAGCACTTTGTTTTGTAACAGAAACATACAATTGTTTTGCAAGAAATATGGTGAATATGAAAAATGCTAATGGGATTTGAAAATGGTGCTTGCTACAATTCGTATGGTGCATCGATAATAAAGAGTATGTTGAAATGGATGATATAGAGAAAGTGTGAAATGGAGAATAAGACATGGAGTATGAAGATGATGATGATGATTCTTGCCAATATAACTCGCAATAGGATGACATACAATGTTTCTTTGTTGTGATTATTTTTGTATAGATACATTAATCCTTCCAATTGTTTTATTGGTGTAGGTATCTTGGAATGCTTTGTTTCTCAATCTAGTTTGAGATCTTCATTGGGCCATTCTTAGTCATATTTACTCCCTGTGTACTTGAAAACAATTATGAACCAAAATTTCTTTTTTCCTCCATTTTTCCCTTTGTTTTTTCATTTTTCTTGTCAAGCTATTGATGCCATTTCCGGTTTTCACTACTTCCTTACCCCATTTATCTTAATAGGCTTTTCATGAAGAGGAATTCCTTCATTGTAGACCTAAGGTAGCCTCACTTATGGTTTTTAGCCAAATTTCTATCCCAAGTACATTAATGAGGTTTCCACTTGGATATTATATTATTATCATTATTTATTTCTTTTTCATTTGTAATGTTTCTAATATCTAGGCGGTGTGAGAGCATTTTTACTCAACCACACTAAATTGTTAGGTTTTGAATATGGTTGTGACTTGTTCCTTTTATAGATGCTTATTGTAGATATTTTCTAAAGACCAACTACAACAACCCTTGGTTTTATTAGTGATTCACCATTTTGTACTAGTGATTCGCCATGATTTTACAAGATAATATAATTTGGTGAGAGATTCACCAAAAAATTATATATACATATTATATTACTAATAAAACCACCTTCCTTTTTTCCTATGTATCATGGGGATTCACCCATATATTATACATATAAATTTAGGGAGGTTCTTAAAATGTTCTGTGCCAAGAAGAATATTTTTCATCTTATCTAGCCTCTTGTTTCCGAGAAAACTAGTGTCTTTTCCATCTGCTAGTCCCACTAAGATTGGTAGCTATCTTAGAAACAAACAATCAAAGCAAATTGCGATTTCCTGTATGTATGATAGATAAGAGAGAAGCAAAGGGGACCAACCTGGATCTTTCACTTGGCTCCTTGCTTGATTTCTCTCTCCCTTGATAGAGCTTGCAATTCCTCTCCTACTTATCCCGCTTTTAAAGAGTACTTGTAGAGACAAAGTAACAAAACAACATCAAAGCATCTCGATCTATGATATCATAAACAATGCAGAATCAGAAATACATTGAACATACAATGGCATTTACAAATAACAACGTTCACAAATACACGATTGTATGGAGGAAAACTCAAAGAACTTTATTAATAATAGAATGGAGGATTACAACCTAGCAGTCTGATCCAGCATCATCCTCCCAGCATCAAAGCCCTCTTCACCTCATGAAAAGAAAGATCACCCAAGAACACAATGCTTCTTCTCAAAGACAAACTAACAACACTTCTTTACAAATTGAAAAATTCCAGCCTTCTGATCTCTCAGATCAGGGATCCATTTATAGATGTTTGCAAAGGTGTGAGTCAGCTCTAGGATTTTGATTAGTGTCATTCCACTGATAGTTCTTGGTTCCACTTGGAGATTTCATTGATCTCTTACTAATCCCTGGGCGAATTCAAAGAGGCAAGTGTCATAGGAGAAGTTTCTAGAAGATTCTATGAGTATCCACTTAGCAAACTGTCTCAACCATTTGTCCATTCTCACTCATCGCACCCTACAAAAGGCCTCTTTAGTATGTATTGAACTTGGCTAGTGTAGGAGCTAGTATGCATCGCAACTTGACCAAGGAGTAATCAGTATGGTCTAGTTTTGGCCAGTTTTGAGTGGTTTTTCAGATGGAACTTCTGGGAAATGATGTAATCAGTTGACTATGATCCTTTAGGGTATGAAACAACACTTTCTAGGGTTGAAGGGCCCTTGGTTTATTGACATATATGATTGAGCTTGCAATGCCCAAGTATGTCTATAACACCTCTTCACAAGGCAAAGATGCTAAAGAAACTATATTTTTGTGGCTAGAAGCTATATTGTTCATCCCTGTCACATGAGTTTGATTAATATTTCCAAAACATAAACTAATGTTAGCATTAGTTCGGTGGCATGAAATGTTTATTTGCGATGTTGGGATGTATCTCTTGTTACATTATGTTTGTTAAGTGACACACCACAACACATATCAAGACCACATGGCTTTGTGCATGGATTGGCCATGTGGACATCTACCTGTGAACCTGTTGATGGTTAGTCCTATTACCTATTCACTATTTTTCATTACGGAATTCAAGTCTCGACACAACCAGCTAGCCATAAGCACAAAAAGTAAGTGAACTGATGCTACAAAGAAGATATATTCTATGGGTTAGGTGCAAAGATTGAAATCATCATTCTTAGCATCATGTTTTTGGTGGCCTTTAATAATTCCAGTTGTTAAGCTTCTTCATCAACTATCTAGAAAAATTGCGCATAAATGCTGGCAAAGGTATCCAAAACTAACAATACCAGGGAAGCCTAAACAATGGATTATAATTTAATTACTTACATATAAAGCTCCTCTGGAAAAAGTATTCGAAATCGAATATGATTTTGTAGTGGCAAGGAAAGGATGGTGTATTGTTTACTAAAACCATACTCCATTTAGATACTTGAAGTCAAGTGCTTTCAAAACATCTTGGGCATGTCCATCCATATACTTGAGGACAAGCACCTTGACAACATCTTCAGATAGTTTACCAAAGACACTGAAGCATGATTCTCTCACCTGGTCTGATGCTTTTTGTGTTATTAATGCTTCACTTTCATGCCCTGCCCAAACTAAATTTTCCTCCAATTCAGTTTTATATATTCACTATCCGACCTTCCGGGACCGACCCTTCTACTAACAAAGGTCTTATTTTCACTGAATTGCTTGGGAAACGAAGCCTTAGAGTAGTTTTACGAGCCTTAGGCAATAGATGTTGATGCTTTAAATTTTGAATGTTTTGATTTCATAAATTTTGGTTTATATTTCCTAAAATTCCATTTGCCTATTTTCCGAGAGGTGTATTGAGATTGGGCCTCTCTCCTTTTCGCTCTTTGTGCATTTATTTTCTATAAATGAAAACATAGTTGCATAGTTTCAGGAAGCATGGTTGCTAATATCTCGTTGTAGGTGTATAAGGGTTACTATTATCAACAATATCGTAAATATTTTTATTTATTGATGATTTTCAAGACAATGATGCAACACCTACTCTCTGTACATAATATTTATGAGATGTCAAAATGTAAATGTGGCAGGATATCCTTTTTTATATATAAAGTTATTTGACATGATGCCCTTATTTATATATAAACTGGTGAGATGCCTAATTCTTGTAATTATAGAGATTCATATTTATTGAACAAAGCTATCCTGAATCCCATCTCAAGGAATCGACATACTGCCCTGCAACCCTCCTTAATATGGAAAAGTATGTAAATTTTTTATGATGTTAAATATAGATAAATGTAATAGGTAATGCTATTAATTTCCAATATTTTTTTGTTAAAAAAGTACTTTTAAAATAATTTAGTTATCGAATCAAGGATATTGTTTGATTTTCTCACATAAAATAAAATAAAATAAAATTTTATAGATATTATAAATATTTATTAAAAAAATATAGGTATTTAATTTATTTTATTATTAATCTCTTTAATTTTTTAATTTTTTTTCTTTATTTAAAAAAATTTATAAATGAAAGGTATTGATATGATTTTCAAATAAAATAAATAAAAATGTTTAATACATACTATTAAAATTTGATAAAAAAAAATATAATTTTTAATTTATTTTTAATATTAACCTCATTTAATTCTTTTTTATTTTTTTATTTTATTTAAAAAATGTTTTTGAATTATAATTACAAGCTTCACTACTTTAACCATTAATAGTCACTCACCTAAAATCTACATTATAATCTAAATAATGATAATGTTAATTATTATTCCACATTATAATGTCGAATGTAAAAAAGATAATGTAAAAGGAAACAAAAATTAATTATCCAACCAAATAATAATATGAAACACAAAAGACTTATGAAGTTCTTTGGGGTCACTTTGAAACCATAAATCCTAGTTACATTTCTATCAGCCATGATGGCTTGGGGCTTACGAGGGATGACCCCTCCTCTAACTCCTCCAACTCTCGACATAATCACTTCTAACACTCTTTTCACATCCCATCCAAATGTGAAAAGCACCAAACCGACACAATTTGTTAAGGAAACTCAAGATATTCTATACATTGTCATGAATGAAGACCATACTCTCTATGAAATTGTGATTAATAGATCAGGGGTTGATACGATAGTTTTAAAGCGATTTCACCCCACCTCAAAATTATGATCTCATGGATTGATAAGAATAGGAAACCTCTTATTAAGGGAAATATCCCCATCTCCTTTTGTGTGAGAGGGATTTTCTGAAGATAAATGAGATCGATACCTTATATTTCATTGAGGATCGTATTTTATGGGATATTAGGGGTTTTACTTAGACAAGTGAAATCTAGATTTTAACCACAAAAATCATATGCCTTTAGCATTCGTAGTCTGGGTTCAGCTACCTGATTTCCCACTACACTGTCGGAATGAGGTTATGTTTCAAAACATTGGAAATGCTCTTGGTATATATATCAATGATGTTGAACCATAGGATGGGATGCTTTCCTATGCGTCAATATGCATGGAAGTAAACATCACTAAATGGTTTATGAAATTTGTTCATCTAAAATTATATAATTGGTCCTTAATTTATCTAGGAGATTATGACTAGTTACCCTTCAAATCCAAATTGTAACATGTATATGGTCACATTGTTAGAAATTGTGCAAAATATAAGGTGCAATAAAAACAAGTAAAGGAAGGAGACTAGTGGCAATAATTGAAGTGAAGGAGAGGCCAAAAAAGACAAGAAACAATTGTAAAATACATTAGGGAAAATGCTTTGGGTTTTAAGAACCCACCTCTCCAAAGAAGAGAACAAAGACACAAACATCCTCATTTAGCAAGGTCAAAGAACTAGATTCGAGAGGAAATTGATATCTAACCATAGAATAACTTGAACAAGGTAGGTACAATAAATATTTGGGAAATATAGATAATACCAAAAACCTAGAGAAATATTAGGCATATAGGGGAATATTAAGGCGTTCTCACGGACTAAAAGATGTGCCAATCCATCATAGAGGAATATATGGAATTAGAAGAGGAGGAGGTTTACCTCTCCCTAAAAAACACGCTAGACACTTATTTCATGGAATTGGTGAATGAGAAATCTGAAGGGGAATTGTGAAGAGTAGTACTCCATGGTAAGGCAACAAAAAAATGTACGAAGAAAAGTGAATATGGATATTTGTAATGAATAGGAATATAAGGATAAATATATAAGGATACTACCTATCATAAAAGTTTTATTAAGTAGAGGAGAATGAACCCTAAGGCAGGGAAGTTACTCAACCCTTGCCCATGGGGAAACTCTAAAATCTAGTATAGAATGATGAATATAGTCTCCTATAATTATAGGGGATTAGGAAATAAGAAGAAAAGTTAAAAATTTAGAAGTTTGGTAAAAAAAAAAACCCTGATCTTACTACTCCAAGATATGAAATTGGGAGAACAAGAAGCCATAAAAAATGTGGCGATATTGTAACAACACTTCACTAGTTTTCCATGTAAGGAAAATAAGACCAAGCTCATGGGACATGTATTCCAAGCTAAATGGTGGGTGAAACATTATAGTGGGAATCACTTGTGGTTTAATATTGACTATGGAAATTGGAAAAGGCATTGACAAAGGAAAACATGATAAATGACATTTAATTATGAAAATAAAGGAAAATAGGAGAAAACGAAGGTGAAGAGACACAAATTTGTATGCAAGGGAAATTTAAGAGTAAAAATTAAGGAAAATGAAGAAAAAGGAGACATCAATGATAAAAAGGAATCAGAGAAACAATTCACAACTTTTGGTTTAGCTTTTGCCACTTTAGCATTCGGTTCTCTTACACTCTTGCACGCCTAGAGTATTCTTGGAGCCTTCTAAAATTCACTTGGATTTGGAAGAAGGAAAACATGAAAAAAAAGTACAATAAAAGGAAGGCAAGGAAGCACAAGGAGATAGTTTTATCAACAACTACAGTAGGCTTACTTTGTAGTTAACAGGTTACATGTGTGATCTCCTTATTGGTTTTTGGATGGATCATATATGCATGTGGTTGCTTGGTTATGTGGCATCATTGGCATGGATATTTTTGTGGATTGACAATGTTTTAGCCTTTCCTTGTCATTTCTTTGATAGCCATGAAATATTGGGTTCCTCATTTGGTTTTTTGATTGGTTCTCAGGTTTCCTATGGCTGTGGGTTGGGATGAATTCATTAGAGCCCTAAAATAACTTGGGTTCCCTAGCGTTTATGGGTTGAGATGGAGATATTTGGATCCGCGTAACATATTGGGTTCTCTAGAAGTTGTGGGTTGAGTTACCAATTCATGGAGCCTGGAAGACTTGGTTACAAATCATTCTGGTTGATGTTAGTAATTTATGGACCGTATAGGTGAGATCATTGGGCTGAAGGATTGAGTTGGTTTGGCCTCTTGAAGATTTCAATTGTTTTACTTTTATTTAACCTTTATGATCACACATTCATGCCTAGCATATGGCATGGGGATGACTGGATGAAAGAGAAATTTGGTTCAACCCATTCTATGATCGAGTGGTACATGGAAGTACCTGACTTGATTGGCATTTTCCTATGTTAATATGAGGTAATTTCCTATTGTGATCTAAAATAACTTGTACTAGTTATTATGGTGATCTTATGGTTGATTTTCCATTCTTTCTATGTTGGTTATATGTTGTTTATATGCATGGTTTTATGATGTGATCTAGCTTTGGATCTCTTTAACGATTTGATAAATTATTGAACGATTGATGAATGCATAGGATAACAAGTCTTTTTGTAGCTAGCCTGAGAGGGAATTATGCATTCTTGGTGATTTTCATATGAGTTTCAAAAGTTTATGATCATACATGGATTCATGACCTGTAGCTTATATCTTTATTATCTGTTGGAAGAAATTTCAATCTTGTATTAGGCATGTATAGCCTAGATATTTCTAATGTTTTGATTGTTTGGAATTGTTATCATCATTTTTATTATTCTAGAAAGTTACATGTCCTCTAGGCAGTGTTATAGAGGATATCCTGAAAATGTGGCATAGATCTCATGACCACATGCACAAAATAGAGGCAATTGGGTCATAATTGCTTGCAGATAGGCCTATGTGTGTGGTTATAGCTTCCCAACTGTATGAATTCATTTTTATGGGTGTGTTTAGGGATTAAACCTTTGGAATAACAGTTTTAACTCAGGGATTGATCACATGGGGTGGTTGATAGGCTCCTGAGTGATCTATAGTCTCTGAGGGATGTTAAATTACTTCTGGCTTGTATGCCCCACTTCCATAACTATAACTTGGAGTTTTGTTCATATCATAGTGACACTCATCTCATGTTTACCCTAGAGAGATTTTCAAAGTGGGTAAATGTGGGAAGGGTACAAGAGGTGGATGTTTGGAACTTTTTTATTTGTGATCAATGTATGGTATGGGGAATAAAATACAAAGGCATTATTGTATAGTTTTGGCCACCCAAAGTTATCACGCCCATGAGATTTAATAAATATAGTTGGCACCACAAATAGGTCTCAACGGAGGGAGTATGCAAAATGGTTTGTGCTCCCCTTCATATACTTGATGTTTAAGTAGAACTTTTGTAGGTATGTGGACCATTCCACCTGGAAGTCATTCTAAAACTTTCATTATGTGTACATGAATTGGAAAGTATTTTGATCATTGTTGGTGATCATCTCCTTCCCCAAAATATAATGCTCCCAATTTTGTCTTTCTTTCATGATGGACTACATCTCCTTGTCATAGGTGGGGTATATCCAAATAGTATCAAAGGGTATCTCCTTGTGATAAGTCATCATATTTTCTTGTTGAGTGATGAATACACTAGTGTCATAGTCGGACGCATATTTCTTAGTGTCAAGTGGTTGTATTAAGTCTGTTAGGGTGAGGAATTTTGTCAAGCAGAGGTAGTGTTTTAGATCTTTGAATGCTTTATATTTTAATTCAAAGCAAGAAATCAACTATTTAGCTCCACCTTTGGCCACTTAACGTAAGTGTCAAGTGATATTATAAAACCCAATAACAAACCTTTAGTAGGGTTTAGTAAGGCCCAAGAAGGTGTGGAGCTATGTTACGGTAATTGGGGATGGACCATACAAGTTGACTTAGATGTTGGATGGGTCAATATGCACTCCATGTTCATCCATGGTGTATCTCAAATACTAAATTTGATGCATTCCAAATGATAAATTGTCTTGATTGGCATATAGATTATGTTGTAGCAAGGTGCTCAAGTAATGTTGAACGTGCTACAAATGTTTTTCCAAGGTTCTTCAATATATGAGGATGTCATCCAAATATAGAACAACATGATATACTATGGAATGCAAGATTTCATATGACATCCTCGTGGATGTTGATGGAGAATTACTCAAGCCAAATGCCATGACCAACCACTCAAATAAATCCTTCTTTAATATTTGAATTTTTTATTACATACATCAATTTTCTCAATTGTAACCTAGTGGTAGCGTTCCTTTAGATAAATCTTACTAAAGAACTCTGAATCCTTAATTTGATCAATAAGATCATCCATCAGGGGATCCATAATCTATGTTGAGAAGTGTAGCAATAAATGTAACAAACCTCGTTAAAAAAACTCATGTAGAAATATATAAGTCCATGGTGATGGTACACGTACTCCGAGTTGAATGGTGGGGGAAATATCATATTGGGTGTTGATTTGGTTTATTATGACTAAGGAAATTAGTGAAGGCAATGGCTAAGGATTTGGAAGGACAAAATGGCATTTTTGATACGTTTATTTATGAAAATAAAGGAAATTAGGAGAAAAAGGAGGTGAAAGGTCACAAATTGCATGTGAGGAGAAAATTGAAAGAAAATACTGGAAATTGAAGAAAATAGAGACCTTATTAATAAAAAGGCTTTTGAGGATCAGTGGGAAGGACTTGTAAGTTCAGTTTTGGAGCTCTCTAATTATTCTCGCTCTCTCTTATACTCTTGGAGACTTAGATTTTCTTGGACCACTCTTGGAGGGTCTGGCATACTTGGATTCTTAGAGAAAGAAGGTAAAGGAATATCAGGAAAGTGTAAGAGGGCATCATGATCAGTAGCTACAATGAGTTTTTGTTGTAGGTACCAAGTTGCATGTATGTCTTCCTCACTATTTCTATCATGCATGGCACATGCATGAGATTCTTTGGTCATGATTTGTCACTAGCATGGAGGATTTCTTGGATTGACAGTGGATTTGCCTAGCCTTTCCATTTAAGGGATAGCCATCATGTTCTGGGTTTATTTATTTGTTTTTATGCTTGGTTCTCATGTTTCCTTAGCTTGGGTTGAGTTATTAGTTGTTCGATCCTTGGTTGGAAAATCACTCTGGGGCCCTATAATGGCTTGGGTTGAGTTACTAGTACAATAGCCTTTCTTGGAAAAATGCTCTGGAGCCCTATAACATCTTGGATTGTTTTACTAGTTCGGTAGCCTTGGTTGGACAAATGCTCTACATCCCTTGGTGGGATGAGTTACTAGTCCTAGAGCCTTGGGTGGACAAACGCTTTGGACCACAATAAAAGCTATGGGTTGAGTCACTAATCCTTGAGCATTAGTTGGAAAAACACTCTAGATCCTAGTGTAAGTTGTGGGTTGAGTTACTATTCCTCGAATCTGGGTTGGAACAAATGCACTAGAGCCTTGGAACACTTGGATAGAGGTTGATATGATGTTGGTTTTGTGATTTCCAACTGTGATGTGGGATCATTGTTTGATGGGTTGAAGTGTATGGCCTCTGGAATCTGTGGATGAGTTTGGTTGATGTGTTCTAGGAGATCCCACGTTGATGCTTAGAGTATGGAATGGTGGTGAGAGGCTGAGGATAGATTTGTCTCATCCATTCTATGATAGGGTGGAATGTGTAAGTTCCATCCTCAGTTTGGTTTTTGCACCATTAATTAAAGGCTATTTCTCCTGTATTTCTATGAGTATTATGATGGATTATATGTGGTGTATATGGCTATGATTTAACTCTTATTTTTGTCCCTATTATGTTGGTTATGTATATGTTTTATGACAAAAAATATATATCACTCTCATCATGCTTTTACTTTTAAATGAATGAAAAATTGTATATATGACCTAATGGATGGACTACTAGTTAAAGTGATAAGGAAACAATTATTCATGGAAAATCTTAGATAAGTATGCGAACCCTATGTTCACATCTATTATTTACATCCATAGGTTTCATATTTACTAAGTGTTTGAGAAAGTGTTTTTCATGTGTAGGATTTGTTATGTCAAGCCCTTGATAAAGTTTTGTATTAAAGGTTTTTTCTTGGTTTCATTTATTTTCTTGGAAAGTCTCATCAAGTTCTAGGAATTGGTTTTGAGACTGGACTTCAAAAGGTGTCTTAATTCTCAAAGTCTCTGACACAAAACTCATTGAAAGAGACTGCAATCTCTCCTTTGCATGTATTGTGGGAGTGACTATAGGGTTCCAATTGCATGCATGCCTTGTCATGGGAAAGGTTGTGGATCTAATTCATTGAAATGCTAGGTTAACTCAAGGGTTGGGAACCTGGAGTGGTGGATTAGCTCCTGGGGGTCCTGAAGCACCTAAGGGAGGTTTGTGAGGTCTTGTTTTGTCGACTCAATTTCCTTAAGGTTACCTAGGAGGTTGAGTCTTATAATAGTGACCTCTCATCACATGTTTACCCCGGTTGGTTGGTTGCTTGGAAAGATGTGGGAGGAGGGTGTTACAAAGTGGTATCAGATCATGTTTGCACTCTCCTTGGGTCATGTGTTAATCATGCTTTCACGTTGGTTTCATATGTGTTCCTTGTGCATGTAGTCCATGTGCTTGTTTCATTTTCACATTGTTGATCATGGTTGTAGTGATTTCACAATGTATTTTTGTAAGGCATTGTTGTGTAGTATGTCTTCATGTGTGTATGGTTGATTATGCAGTGTTAGGCACGTTAGTGTTCACATGTTATCAAGTACAATTGATGTGGTTGGTGTCACCATGCATGAGGTCATGGTTCATGTAGTTAATGTGATCATGCATTAATCACTTGAAACTAGCTAGAATGATGTGTATATGGTTTCGTACTCATGCGCTATGTGTCTATCTGCAGTTGTTATGCATGCATGGTATTGGTTATAGTTATGCATGAAATGTACATCAAACATGCCTTTTGAAGTCATTGTATGAAATTTAGGTCATCATGAATCTATTGGTTGTTATGATGCTAATGTGTTGGTTGAGATAGAGGAGGAGACACAGATCATCATAAGAGCGAACTTTAGGATAAGAGCAGATTGTCATATAGGTTTACATGTTGGGAATGAAAGTAAGTAACTTGAGGATTGTTATATGCATTAGGTTTAAGTACATGTCATTTGATGTTATGGTTACATACATGATAGATGATAGTTGGTTAGTATATCCATATGGAGATGTGTCAGATAGTCAAGAATAATAGTAACATGTGGTTGTATGCATTTCTATTGTTGTTTTACGTTAGATAACCTGATGATTATGTTATATGTTATTGATGAGTATGTTATAGGTTAACTTCTTCTTGTTTATGATAGTTAGATTGATGATTAGGGTTATTTCATTTAAGATCTTGATGTTTTATGTATCATATTAAGTTGGATTGGTCTATGCAAACGGTTATGGTTATGAAATTCACGTATCAGTTAATATGATGTCATATTATGTTGTGATAATCTAGATTTATTGTGTAGACAAGATAGCCACCCTCGACACATTACGCTATGAGATTTCTTATGTCGTCTATTTGGTGTTTGAGTTTTTTTTCGCCATTATGTCATCTAGTTGATTTATCTAACATGGTATGTTTGCAAGTTGGTTTAATGTTTGATGAATTTCACAATATGAGTATATGTTGTGATGATCTTATTTTAAGATGATTATACCAATACATATGTGTTGAGACAGTTTATATGTACTTAAATGTAGTTGACGACTGTAGCATTATGTCTAATAACTATGAGTTGACTATGGGTTATGACATGATTTTTTGTAAAATTTGATTTCAAATTGATAGAAATGATTGTCTTTTTTTTGGAACATGTGGTTGACATGTCTGAGAAGTTGCACGAAACATGCTTGGTATTAGGGTGAAAAGGTAATAGTTGATGTGTTTATATAACTAACAGTTGGGTGATGTGCTAGTACATAGTAAGCCTCAATAGCAGCAAGGTAAAAAAATGTAAACAAAAGGAATTGGACAAGAATTCCTTTCACTATGTTTGGAAACCCTAATTCCAATCAAAGGCGTTCCTTGCATACAAAAAGTATTCTTAACCTTTATTTTTTCTGACATTATGTGGATATGTGTTATAGTTATGCTTGGATGTGTTTAGTTGCAAGCAACATTATTGGCACAACAAGGAAAGATAAATGGTATATTGTTATATTTATTTATGAAATGACAATTATGCGTTTATGGTATTATGATGCAGGGGATTGCATGGCAAGAGACTTCCATGAAACATTGAAGAATGCTTGGGTTGACATTTCCCTGGGAACCATGGGGATTGAGTCACGGTGTTTGTTATCAGCCTTGTGCTTTTTGTCTTTCATAATTTGTTATGATTAATTTGTGGCTTTGTTGATGTCTAGTATATGGTGATACCACTTTAACTATAGATACATGTTGTTATTTGTTTTCATGGTTTTCTACTTGTTTCTTCTTGTGCTTAAATTTAAGTTTCACTTCTTGGGAATTGGTTGGGAAAGAGGAAAGTTAATGGAGCATAGGGAGAGTTGTGTCATACCCAACAGGTAATGTAAGACCCAGATGAAGCTCAATGCATGAGTAAGCACAACGGAAGGTAATATTATGACAGTTGATTGGATTGGTTGGGTCCATTATGGTAAATGGATGATGGCATAATAGTCATGAGAAAGGTAACTAGAAAATGTAAAGTAAATGGATATGAGGTGTCAGATGCCTTACCTATATTGCGAATTGTTGTTCTCGATGTTGAACATGTGTGGCACACATAAAGGGATCTTTCTTAACCTTGACCTTTAGATCTTATAATTTTGTTGTGACCATGATTGTTTTCATCTCTATATGTGTATACATGTATGTATGCATGTACATATGTCATGTCAGACATGGTCATCATGGATCATGATTATTAATGCTAACATTTATATGTATGTATGTGTCGATCTATCTATGTCATTGTCTGAGAGGGTCATCACGAATCGTCCTTGTGCAAGAATGATTTCTTACAAAGATGAACGGGATAAAGAGGTTCATGGTTTATCAAGAATCAAGTGGGAAGTGTAGTCCAGACAAATATACGAGGTCAATATCATGTAGTTATGAGTTGATATTATTTGATTAATTATGTCTATGTTATGGACATGTTATACCAAGGGATGCATCAGCAGAATGAAAGTTGTGTGGTCTGCGGCATGCTAGGATAAGCATGGATGGTGGAGAGACACTAGAATAAAGGTTACCTCATAGAGATAGAGTGGTTTGGAAGTGTGGTACTATTGTTGTGCATATGTTGTATATGTTTTACATGTTGCATCTGTGATGTTGTGCACATGAGGTGTTGTGTATATATAGTGTTTGTACATGTTGTTTATGTAATGTTATGTACATGGTGGTAAAAATAGAGTTGTGAGAATGTTGCATATGCAGTGCTGGTTATAGATGGTGTTATGTACATGATTAATATGTAATGTTGTCTGCATGTTGGATATGCAGTATTGTGTATAATGTTATGTACATGTTGTATGTGTAGTATTGTGCACATATTTCATCGTGTGCATGTTGTGTATATGGTGTTATGTACATATGGTGTTTTGTGCCTGATTGTACAAGTGGCATTGTGAGGATGTGGTGTTTGTACACGTCGAGCATGTGGTGATGTGTACATGTGGTGTTGTGTACATGTTGTGTATCTATTACTCTATACATGTAATGTTGTGCACATTTTACGGGTGGTGTAGAGTACAAGTGGTACTAGTGTACGTTTGGCATTTTGTACATCTCGTACATGTTGTGTTGTCTACATGTAGTACTATGTATGTGTATTGTGTAGTCATGGTATCATGACATGTGTATTCATTGTGTTGTACTATGTGTGGGTACATTTATTGTGTGGCATTGTACATCAGGTATACATCTATCAGTTATGTTATATATAGGGTGTATGTGTATGCATTTTGTGGTGTCACACACTGTTTTTGGATACATGTCTTGTGATCTACACTGTCTATGAATACATATGTACACTAGGCATAGGTGTATGTATTATGTTTTGTCCTACACTAGGTGTAGGTGTATGTTTCGTATGTCAGGTGTAAGTGCATGTATTAAATGGTGTTGTATGCCATGTGTGGTTGTATGTGTGTGATGAACCCTATGCGTATGTGGACATGGTTGAGGAAGAGGCATTGGATATGTGTCTGGTGTGGTAACCGATCCTGAGTGCATATGAAATAAAAACATATGTAGAAGCTAAGGATCGATTAAAGGACAAGTTTCAATATTTTATTAAGTTTTTCTATGCATGTGATTTACGATTTTGGTTTATGATAGTTAAATGTGATTTATGATGTTGACCTATGATGCCTATGTTTTGATCTAACCTCATGTGATATATTTATACATGATGATTTGGTCAAAGATGCTAGTTTGAATTATTGTCAGAGGAAGTAAACAAGATTGCAAGTGTACCTTATTGACGAGCCACCAATGAGGTATGATGTGAATTTATTTAAATTTATTTTGAATCTGATGGAAATTATGTGCTTGGTATAGGAATCGATGAACATGCTCGATTGGGTGGTTGAAATTGATTGCAAGAATTAGAAGAAACAACGAAAGGAATTGGAAAATGTAGCAGTATGATGGTAAAGAACTTTAGGAGCAAATCCATTGTCCAACACTGGTACCCAATAGTGTCCATTAATTTCCATGAGCATTCTATGACTGATATGATGGTTTCAAGGAATGGATATGCTTTGTTTTTTGTATCTTCCAATTTGTGGAAGCCTTTCCAATGATGGACTACCCGAGATGGAGGTGCCAGTGGAACTTGGAATGTGAGTGACTACATGGAAGCGGTTGACTGGATTTTCTAAGGTATTGTGTAGTAGAGAAGGGAAGGCTTGGGATGGATTTGGTTTTGTCATTAGCAGTTCCAAATGGAATCTGATGCACATTGGGAGTGCACCCAGGAATAATGAGTTGGTAACTTTTCATTGAGAGGACAAGTGGAGTATGATTATAGCATTGGACATTCGATGTTGCTTTGAATTTGACAGTGGATTTTGGACTTCCTAGGAAGGAGGTGAATCTTGGTATTACTTTGAGGGTGGAGGTGTGAGCCTCTAGATTCCCTTGTTGATTGATATGGGCATCCTTTTATTTGTTTGTTGAAAAAATGTGCATATGTGAATATGTGTGTATTATTGTAATTACTATATCGAGCTGGGTTTATAAAGCTCCATAGGCAATATGGTTATTTGCAGCTTGAATAAAATGTGTATGTGTATATCTGGTTATTGTAAATACTGTAATGAGCTATGTTATAAATCTCTAGTAAATGGAATTATTGTCATGTTTCAACAATTGTCATTGTAGATACTACAACGCGCTGTGTTATAAAGCTCAATGGGAAGTATATTTTGTGTTCAATGATCTTGATAGTTATAGGAGTCATTGAACACAGAGGATTGTGTTCCCCCAAGACTAAGGGTTCTATAACATCCCTAGTTAAAAAACTCATGTAAAAATATATAAGGCTGTGGTGATGGGACATGTATTCAAATCTGAATGGTATCGGAAACATCCTAGTGGGTGTTGATTCAGTTTATTAAGGCTAAAGAAATTTTTGAAGGAAATGGTTAAGGCTTTTGAAAGACAAAATGGCATTTTTGGCACACTTATTTATGAAAATAAATAAAATTAGGAGAAAAAGGAGGTGAAAGGTCATATGTTGTGTTTGAGGAGGAAACTGAAGGAAACTAATGGAAAATGATGAAAATAGAGACCCCATTAATAAAAAGGTTTCTGAGGATTAGTGGGTACAACTTGGTCAGTTTAGTTTTAGATCTCCCTCTTTATTCTTTCTCTCTCTCTCGCTCTCATTATCTTGGAGACTTAGAGTTTCATGGAACACTCTTGGAGGGTTTAGCATATTTGGATTCTTGGAGCAAGAAGGTAAAAGAAGAGCAGGGAAGCACAACAGGGCATCAGGATCAGCAACTACATTGATTTTTTCTTGCAGGTATCGAGTTGCATGTATGTTTTCCACACTAGTTATAGCATGCATGGCATATACATGAGGTTTTTTGGACATGATATGTCACTAGCATGGAGGATTTCCTCGATTAAAATTTGGATTTTCATAATCTTGCCATTCATTGGATAGTCATGGTGTTGTGGGTTTATTTATTCGTTTTTCTAGTTGGTTCTCATGTTTCCTTAGCTTGAGTTAAGTTATTACAATAGTACAAAATGGCTAATTAGTTACTAAAAAAAGACTAAAATTTGCATATAAATGACAATTTTTCAATCGGTGACCAATAATAGTTAATTTATAGTATCTTATAACATGACCAATTTTTAGTCGTTTTTCGCTTAGTCATTAATTGGTTGTCTCAATTTTATCATTTAGTAGTATATTTAGTCATTAATTTCCTCAATTAATGACCAAATATAAAACAAAATATATTACTATATGATTATTCGAGAAAACCAATTAATTACTAAAGAAATATGACCAAAATGTTGATCATGTTATAAGATACTCTAAATTAGCTACTAATAGTCATATATATGAAAATTTTAGTCATCATTTGAAACCAATTAATGACCAAATAAATATAACTAAATTTGGGTCGTGTTATAAGATACTGTAAATTAACTACTAATAGTTGTATATATACAAAATTTAGTCGTCATTTGTAATCACAAATTTATCAGTTGCAGTAATCATTTATCTTTTTTCTGGTAGCTTCATATTTATTATATAAACAATTAGTTTAGTAGCTTCTATTCATTTCATTTAATTTCATTAATAAACATTATAAACGACTAATTTCATCATATATTCATTTTGTTTGTATTCATCATTAATCTATATAAACTACTAATTTAGTAGCTTTAGATTGATTTTATGTGTTCATTATTAATCAACATAAATTAATTAGTATGCTTTTGGGACTAAATTAAAAAAATGTCATACAATATGGATGTTCATCTCATATTAAAATTCAAAACTACTTATGTTAATTACAATACTAAATAACATCAAGTGCAAATATAAATAATTTCAACCAAAATAAATTTTATTATATAAAGTATTACAATATGAATTTCCAACTTAATATTGGTTGGACTAGAATTTACACATGAAATATTGTTTTATCATTTCAAAACATTATCACTATGTTTCCAATGCATCACAAGTGAATTCACCAACTCTGAAGACTTGACAATCAGTCTATATGTATGTGTCTTATGTAGGATATTGGCTCTAAGGGTACCACTAGACCGGTTCTCTTCTCTCTCTCTTTTCATTTGTCGCTATAATGTAATTATTCTCCTCTTTCTTTAATTCCTATTTCTTACCATCAATACTGAATTCCTCTCCAAAAAACAAAAGAAGATACAATGAAAATTATAATACATGAGAGGTGATGAATACTTGAATATAAGCTAAAATAGACAATAAAAGATTTATACGACATATATCTCAACATTAGTAATGTCACTGCAAGTTTCCCCCATAAAGCAAGAAACTCAAACAAGTTTTCCTCAGTTGGGAAATGGTGGCCACTATGTGGCCGGATGACTTGTATAAATGATATGGGAACATTCAGCTCAAAAATGTCATCATAGTCTAGTTAACTTAGGGGTCTTGTGTTTTCAAGGAAGTTAGATTCCTATGTATGTAATCATTAATGTTTTGAGTGATTAGAATAGGAATTAATTATATATTGTGATGATAATTATAAGTGATCTCGAATGTAGGAGAACATGAGTGATTGATGATGATGAGAGAGTTAGAAATCAATTATAACTCTTATTGATCTCATGATTCAAGGAGCTAGAGAGACCTCTTAGGGATAAGTAGGAGTTAAAAGTGGACTTAGAGGATATTGAGCAGTTAGTTCAGTAGATTAAGGATTTGAACTAGCATTAGTTCAACAGAACCTTTTTATATAAATGTAAGCCTAAAAGACATAAAGAGTTAGTAGATAGTGTAAAAAAGGAACTAGAGAGTAGCTAGTGAGTCAATCAGTTAGATTGTAAGCCTATGGGCAAGAGGAGAAGAAAGGTCACTGATATAGAAGATCAGGGTGAGAAGGAATTCTCTGTGTAAATACATGTTAATTAATACAAACAACTCAATTTTGAGTTATGTGTGTGTTGGAATGGGTTAATTATAATTTGTGTGTGAATTAGAGATTCTATATCGTATATATGCTGGTGGAGTTTGGGCAGAATCAGAGGTGAATACAGGGAAGAGTAACAGAACAAATTCAACTGCAGTTGCATAGAAGTTGTTGAAGTAGCTCCATAGTTGTGATTGTGGGTATATTTTTCTTAGAGATAAAAATTCCAACAAAAGAAGTGTTGGGTAGAATTGTTAGTCAATAAGAGGTTCAAGGAGAGAACCATAGAGCTTGTCTTACGGCTTTGTACACATCAATAGTACAGAAGGAAGCCTTTAGTGTTACAGTGAAGGTAGAAAAGCATAAAGGCATGTGTGGAGTTAAGTGAAGGTGAGAGTTGTGGCAGAACAACGAAGGACCAGATCGCTGCAGAAAACCAAAATCACAGAATATATTAAAGGAATGGTGTAAAACAAAAGTAAAGAGTTGTGGGGGTAGAAGGGAGCAAATTCCCTTGATCGTGGTTGAAGTCCCGTAACTGATCTCAGCCATCGATCGTAGAATTCAACACTTACATCATGGCCAACTACAGGGATTAAGTGACTTGATAACTTGCATGCTAGTTGAAGGGCCGCAAATCATAGGATTTAATAACCTGATCATCCAACCAATATCGGCTCGTAAAGAGATCGAACGTTAAGTGCAAGGGCAGATCCAAACTTTTATAGATTGCGGGTTTATAATTTTCATCGGTCCATAAAGTGGCTAAATGTCACGTAAGTAGTCCACCTAATATCATTGTGGACCATTAGATCAAGTCGATCTTGATCAATGGCTATAAAATGTTGAGCTAGTTTGTTTATTAGGAAGAGGTGTAGCCATCGGAGTGAGAGTAAGATCGACGGTGGTGATTGAAGGGAAAATAAATTGGAAAAGATAGACTCCAGGAGGTTATAGGCGTGGCTTTAATTTATTTGAAGTCTGCTTGTGTTGTCTCATGTAGCTTGTGAGAGGCGGTGAAGGCACGTAATGGTGTGATGTGAGATTGGGAGAGTCTTTTATCAGATGAATGAAATCAACTGTGGGGGAAAGCAATCACATATAGCAAGTCAGGAGTTCTGAAGGCATGTTCTATTGAGTTGTAACGTATTACGAAAAGGATTAACTAAGAGTAAGACTGGGTTAATCGTTGAATCATTCTGCATGAGACTTAGTTAAGGGGCCTAAACCTTAAGTCATGAAGGTATGATACAAGTAGGTCATTGTAATTCTTGGGATGAATGAGATTATGCATTTCTATATGCATACTATGGGTATAGTGGGTTTTACCTGCATCAAAGTCATATTAGAGCAAGTTAAAGTTCTTTTTAAGCAGAATTGTGAAGAATACAAGTGTGATTGCAAAAGAAAGAGGAGATCAGGTTATTTGAATCTAATAAGTAGAAGGGATGAGATAAGATGAGAGTAAGTGATACTCTTAAGAAGAAATTGTAGAAGAATAAAGAAAAAACAGTGATGTTTGTTTTCTTGAGGAAAGTGAAGGTTCACTCAAGTGTGAAGAATGGATGGAGACTGCTTGTGAAGCCATGTAAGTATTGTTTTCTTTAACTCTAGTTTGAGTTTTTCAGGTTTAAGACATAGTAAAGATTGATAGAAGTAGATGGACAAAGAAGGTTGTATGTGTTCTAAAGAAAAAGGTGAATGAAAAATGGAATTGAACTTGAAGAATCCAATTGAAGGTTGGATAGAGAGGATAAGGGTATTCTCAGAAGGAAGTTGAGAATCAAGATTTTGAAAGCTTGGGAATGATATTTGGTTTGAATAACATTGATATGTAGGTGACAGCAAAGGAAGGTGAGAAGATTGCAGCAACCTAGAGCAAGGAGTGCTCAATTGGTTCTAGAGGAAATCACGAGAGAGATGCCAAATGACTGACCTTAGAGAGAGGAGCTTAGTGAGGCATATTTAGCAAGAAGGAGACTTGTTACTATAGAGGTATTATTATATCTCACAAATGCAATTCCACAAAGGATGTGGGTGGAATTGCTAAGGGATGAAGAAAGTTGGTAAGAGTTTCTAAGTGAATGTAGAGGTGGTTAGAACCTAGTTTTTCGTTAGTGATTGAAGTACAAGAGGACAGTTGTGTTCTTCAAATGTACATATGAGTTGAAGCCTATAAGGAAAAGAGAGAAGTGCTCAAAGAGGTTCCAAAAAATAGAGAACCAAGTGCTTGCAAAAACACCAAGTATAGAGGAAAGTTTGGTGAGGTAAGTGGTAGCAGGGAGGACTTGCTGTTGCAGAGGCTTCAATGTAGCTCATAGTAAGTGACTGAGGAAATCATGAAGATAGAGAAGAAGATGACTACTGATAGCCATAATAGAGATAAAAGAGGTTCTAAGGAAAACCACAGAAGAAGGAAAATGAATAAAGAGGATGCCAAAGTAAATGGAAAGGGAATGAGTCAAGAGGATCTTGACAAAGAGACTGCTGAGATGAAAGAACAACTCCATGCATTAAGGATGATACTTGAGGAAAACCAAAGACAAGGTTGGGTCTTGAGGAAAAAGGTAGTGAAATGGTCTGAGTTATAGAAAAGGCTACAATAGAGGCAAGTGAAGAGCCTGGTGGAAGAACTCAGAGGGGCTCAGTTGGAAATGGAAGTTTCCATTTGTGAAACAGAACAAGGTGAAGTTTTGGGTGAAGATGAAGACTGGAGATCTATCGAAGATCTTATGAATCATATGAGGGATTCATAAAAATAAGGAGATATGATGACTGAAGCATCAAGTGAGACCATAAGTTCTTATGTTTTTAAAACTGACAGTTTGTGTATGATTGTAGGTATTACAAGAGAAAAGAAACGTTTTGAAGATGCCTTTAGAATATATGAAGATCTGGAAGTAAAAGGTGACAAAGAAAACTTCTCATAATTGGAAAAATTTGACTAGATACAGTAGGAAGAGACTATGTTAGCTGAAAACATAGTAAAGGATCATAATTCCATCATGATGATAGGCATAGTGGAGATAACTAGGGAAACTGCTGAGGTGGTCAATAACGAAGAAGGACTAAACTCTCATCAAAGGATCAGTGAATGGGGAACTGAATTAGAGCTACTGGAGAAATGGCCAAAAGTACCAGTATGGAGAAAAGAACCTGATGAATATTCCAAAGGATGTGCAAGAGAAGAAAAGGAAAGAGTCCAGTAAAGAAGGGAGTTGGAAAAGAAAAGGATATATACTCAGGATAGATTACTGAAAAAACAAGACAAAGAAATTTTCCTGAATGACAATCATAAGAAAGAAGAGATGGTAATGAAATTTTAGACAATTGACATTATAGAAGGAGGAGTTCATTATTGTGAACCAGAGCAGAGAGAAATCATTGAAGAAGATGGTGTGGAGGAGAGACTAGCCGACAGTCTCATGAATTCTTTTGACAATTCAAATAAGCATATTGATGTGTTGATAGAGGAGGAGAAATCAAAGTAGCATATTGAGATTTTTCCTGAGAAGGAAAGGGTAATGAGGCCTTATATTTCTAATTCTAATAATTGTTTTATGTTTACAGGATATGTTGAAAATGAGACAAACATGTTCCAAATTGAAGAGTCAGTTTTAGAATTGAAGAAGACTGGAAGTTGTCAGGACAGACATGCTGATGAGGAGAAATAAAAGCATGAAGATACTATGCTTTAAGAAGTTAAATTGATTGTTAGAATCAGTCAATAAAGGAAGAACAAATACTGAGGGTTGTCAATGAAGAAGAAGGAAAATATGTTGGAACTGATGAACAACATAGTGATGTATTTGAGGGGAATCAAGTACAAGGAAATTGGAGGACAATTTACCTTTTAAAAGTAAATTTATAGATATTGAATAGAGGTTCTTTGGACAATAACAAGAGGGTAAGGATGAAAGGGAAGTAGTAAGGATCCAACAACTTCAAAGAGAAGACAATAAACAACAGTTTAAAGGTAAGTGGATATAGTACAACAACAAGTGGAAAAGCAATTATTAGTCAAAGGATAAATTGGACATAGAGATTGAAAGAATAATAATATTGATGATGAAGGTGCCTTAGAAGAAAACAACAGTAAGGAGACCAAGGAGCAGTAGAAAGAGAAAGATAGAAGCATACTGTGAAGGCTTAGCTAGTAGAACAAAGCAACATAAAGTGTGGAAACCTGGAGAAAAACAACAAAGAACATCAACAATCAAATGTAAATTACAAAAAAAACTATGGGATCCATGGAGACAGAGGACAAAATCACGTGATCAGTAGATCATCATTATTTTAACCTTGGGAGTCTGATGCAGGAGCATTCTGCTCAACAATTTCATCATAGTCTAGTTAACTTAGGGGTCTTGTGTTTTCAAGGAATTTGGATTCCTATATATGTAATAATTAATGTTTTGAGTGATTAGAATACAAATTAATTAGACATTCTGAGGATGATTATAAGTTCTCTCAAATGTATGAGAACATGAGTGATTAATGATGATGAGAGAGTTAGGAATCAATTATAACTCTTATTGGTATCATGATTCGAGGAGCTAGAGAGAACTCTTAGGGATAAGTAGGAGTTAAAATTGGACTTAGAGGATATTGAGGAGTTAGTTTAGCAGATTAAGGATCTGAACTAGAATTAGTTCAACAAAACCATTTTGTATAAATGTAAGCCTAAAAGGCACAAAGAGCTAGTAGATAGAGTAAAAAAGGAGCTACAAAGTAGCTATTGAGTCAGTCAATTAGACTATAAGCCTACGGGTAACAGGAGAAGAAAGGCCACTGACATAGAATATCAAGTCGAGAAGGAATTATCTATGTAAATACATGTTTATTAATACAAACAACTCAATTTTGAGTTATGTGTGTTGGAATAGGTTAATTGTAATCTGTGCGTGAATTAGAGATTTTGTATCGTATATATATGGAAGTGGAGTTCGGGAAGAATCAAAGGTGAAATATAGAGAAGAGTAATAGTAGAAATTCTAATTGTGGTTGGGTAGAAGTTGTTGAGGCAACTCCATAGTTGCAATTGTGGGTAGATTTGTCTTAGAGATAACAATTCCAACAAAAGAAGTGTTGGGTACAATTGTTAGTCAACAAGAGGTTCGAGGAGAGAACCATAGAGCTTATGTTATGGCTTTGTACACATTGACAATACAGAAGGAATCCTTTAGTGTTACAGTGAAGGTCAAAGATCATAAAGGCACATGTGGAGTCAAGCGAAGGTGAGAGTTGTGGCAGAGCAACGAAGGACCACATCCTGGAAGAAATCTGGAATCATAGAAGATATTGAAGAAATGGTGTAAGACCAAAGTAAAGAGTTGCGGGGGTAGAAGATGAAAAATTCCCTTGATCATCGTTGAAGTCTCGTAATTGATCTTAGATGTCGATTGTAGAAGTCAACACTTACGTCATAGTCAACTATAGGGATTAAGTGAGTTGATAACCTCCATGCTAGTTGAAGGGCTGCAGATCATAGGATTTAAGAACCTCATCATCCAATGGATACCGGGTCGTAAAGAGATCGAACATTAAGTGCAAGGGCGAACCCGAACTTTTATAAATTTAGGGTTTATAATTGTCGTTGAATCTGTAAAGTGGCTAAAACTCATGTGAGTAGTCCACCTGATATTATTGTAGATCGTCGGATCAAGTGGATCTTGATTGATGGCTATGAAGTGTTGAGCTAGTTAGTTGATTGGGAAGAGGTGCAGCCGTCATATCGAGAGTAAGATCGATGGTGGAGATTTAAGGGAAAAGAAATTGGAAAAGGTGGACTCGTGAGGCTATAGGTGTAGCTTTAATTTATTTGAAGTCGGGTTGTGTTGTCGCACGTCAGTTGCAAAAGGAAATGAAGGCACGTAATGATGTGATGCAAGATTGTGAGAGTCGTTGATCTGATGAATGAAATCAACAGTGGGGGAAGGCAAGCGCATATCACAAGTCAGGATTGCAAAAGGCATGTTCTATTGAGTTGTAAGGTTTTGCGAAAAGTATTAAGTAAGAGTAAGATTGGGTTATCCATTTAGGCATTACGCATGAGACTTAGTTAAGGGGAATAAACCTTAATTAATGAATGTTTGATAGAAGTATGTCACTGTAATTCCTGGGACGAATGAGATTATGCATTTCTATATGCATGGTGTGGGTATAGTGGGTTTTACCTGCGTCAATTAAAAAAACGGATAAAACGCCACTATAGAAAATAACACCTTAGTAACGTAGTATTCAACCTTGAGAGAAAGCTTAGGCACAATCATGCCATCAAAGATAGATGCTAAAATGCTCAAGATGTAGATAACTTGCTAAAACAAATAATCTTAGGTGTGATGTTTAATCCTTGTCATTTTATTTGCAACAACATTTCATTCTCTAAAGGGTGAACTTGGTCAAGTAAATAGATAACTTGTGCTCAAATAACAACATGAAAGTAAATGTTTTCAATAGACATGAAAATATTTTAACACAAAACAACTAAAAGGATTTCAATTACATGTAATACTTAGCTCATATTTAAGCTTTGGATGTTTTTTAAATGGAAATAATACCAATTATTTTCAAATTCATAGTTAAAAGACAAACCAAAATCAGAAGAAACGTTCAAAATATAATCAAACAATAAAGAGAGGATATTATGGAATGAAAATTACAACTACAATTTTTTTTTTTTTTACCTATCCACTAGTGTCTTGTCTAGTATTCCCAAAACATTTACTTGTGCAAAATAACCATGAGGTGAAAGAATCACAACATTTAAAACCGTAGGAATCCCTACTACAAACATTTCTTAAGTCGATGGATCAAGTACCTAAAGGATCTCAAACAACAAATGAATAATGTGCAAAACATGCTCTGCATTTCTTCCCCATTCTTTTTCCAATCCCATTTACTATAACCTGCCCACACCAGAGTTTATTAACAATCAAAGAAAGGCAATGACATTTTCTTTTATGTTTTATATTTATAAATTTTGAATATTATTTGTTTTAGGAACATATTAATTCATATTTAAAGCCTTCTTGTCACAAGAATGTATCAATCAAGTAGGACATCAAAAAAATTGACGTTAATGAGTTCCTCAAACAATTCCTACAATATCAATATTTTTTTGTTGTGATATCTTGGGTAGAAAAATTAACATATATGAAAAATAAAAATCCATATATTACTTGTGTTCAAACTCAGTATATGGTGTATTCTTAGGCAACTTTTAAAAATTTTCCTGTATCTTTACCAAAGCAAACTATAGCTTGGTTAAACTTTCTATCCTTTCATTCAACATCAATTTCTGCAAGATAAATGTCATACATTATTCTTTCCCATTTATCAACATGCTACAAATGATAAATTTAAAGCCACATAAAACAAGAGAATTTTTTTTTATAGCCAAAACTAACAAACAAATAGTGCCTCTAATAAAACTCCACACCTCAGAAATTACTCTACCATGTATTTAGGCTAAAGCTAATATTCTTTGAAGCATATTTAGTTCATACTTAATGGGATATTCATATGTTTACGTGATGTCAATTTGGTGTTAAAAGAAATATATAAATCTAGGTTATTATCAATGATACTCAAGTATAATTGTAAAATAATAACGTCATTGCAAGGCAGCGGAAAGAAAACCATCACATGTCCTTCTTAAAATAAATAAGAAACATTAGAGGAAGTATCATATGGATGCTTCCCTCATGCCAATAATAGTCCAAATATGCTAGAATAAGATCAGCTGAGAAATATAAGTAGAGGGAAGAAATAAGGATGGGTAGATGAGACACACCCAAATGTCACATCAAATTCTTAAAAAAGAGGGAGGAGAATGTCATAGGATCAGAGCAATCACTAACAGAAAGGGCTTAGAAATCATTCCAAAAAAAAATAAAATTAATGTATAAGGTAAGCATAATACTAATTAGTTGGTCACACTAAACTTCAGCTAACCACACAAATTAAAGTTCAGTGATAGATCCCACACTCTAATAACATTCTTACCATGTCATTATGATAAACTAAATTTCCATATTATAATATTAGTAAGTTGTGTAAAGCCAAATAATCCACAACTATTATGTCAAACATAATATCTTCTATAGTGCCAAAAATCCCGTGTATCAACTTCACTCCAACACTAGAGCAAGACGAAATTAGCATCATGACCCTCTCTAGTAATGTAATAATGGCCTAAATGTCCATTAGAGTTAAGTTTATAGATGTATTATGGTTAATTAATGTAAAGTGGCATAGTCATTAATAAAAGCCTATTATGATGGTTAATAAATAAAAATCACTATGCTCATTACGTAAGGTCCATTAACAGTGGATTAGTGCAACAATAGCTAGAGTGGTTGTAACTAGGGATGGAATACTACTCATGTAATCAGGGAATGCTTATCTATCAAGTTTTCGAACTCCTATTGGAGGTCATCCCATTTGAGGTGGTTGGGAGAGCTTTCCCTCACTTGATTAGTGTGGATAATAGAAATCCTCGATGTCTAATTGTGTGTTACTTCCATTGTTATTATTATGTGTTGTTGATCTTAACAACTAGTATCAAAGTAGAAAAATGGGTGAGGTGAAATCATTTTGTTTTCTTTTTTGTAAATTATCCTGCACTGGGATTTCTCCTTGCTTGGAATCCATACTATAGCCGCACAAAATTCCATTGGATTTGTAGTTGTGTCACCATTTCTGAAATGGGTTATAATTGCAATTTTGAGCCATACTGAGGAAGTTACGACCACTTTAAGTTGTAGCCTCAAAACCATATCAAAAAATGAGATCAATTGATTATTATATTGTGGCATGACTTTAGCCTTTCTTTTCGCTTAAGAGACTTATTGGAATCACACTAGCGTCATCCAAAGCAAAGTTTTGATGTCATTTTCATATTGGGGTCATAATAGAAATTTTAAGTAATAATGAGGAAGATATACCCTTAAAAAGTCAACTTTCCAGCTCTACAAGTTATGGATGTCAAAACTAAAAACTTTTCTCATGGCTTGATTTTCTCTCTACTTGTGAACCAAATTGAGGTTATGTCAATTCCACTTGAATCAAAGCATTAATTCCATTTCAAATTGGGGTTCATCGCAGTTATGCTAAGCAATACTAAAAGAGTTGTAACCATTTTATGTTGTTCCATTCAATTGCAAAAGCCTTGTGGGAAAAGGATATCCATTGAATATCTATATAGTATTCCCCTTCATTGATGAATTTTTGGATTTATGGAAGCCTACATGGAAGGATTCCTTGAAGAAATCTTATACAGCCTATGAAAAGTGTAATCAAAAGTGTTTAATAGAACATGAAGAAATGGTGAAGGAACCCTGATCACTCAAGCATTGAAGTCACTCAAAGTGAAAAAATACTTGTCATTCACCCCATTACACAAAGTACATAAACCATGTGTTATAAATTTTAGTGATTGTGAGACAACAAATTTGAACTTTTTAAGTTAAATTCATTAAAGGAATTCCATGAGAAAACACAACAATAAAGGAATGTGGTCATTCTTTTGAAAAATAGAATTGGAGAACACGCTTGTTGACATGAGCCTGAAAGCCACTTGACATGGTCAAAACCCTCTTCACTCGCATTATGGTTACAATGGAAGTAATAAATTACCTTTATCGAGGAGCACTCAATCTATAAGGAGCCTAAACGCACTTTGAAAAATAATTTTCTATGTTTTACGTAGTGACTAAGTAATAGGACAGCTCCAAACATGCCTCGTGTCATGTATCCTAGTGTCCAACACCAAAACATGAGGATACATGTTTGAAACGTTTGGCACATTTCCTATTCATAGGACACCTAACAAACACATGTCTGATACATTCTCTAAAGAACAAGGAACAAACTCAAAAATATAAGATAGACAATCATGGGAAAGAAGGAAATAACTTCATATCCTTTAGTCAGATTCTTGAGATTCCTAAGAGAAAAATCGCAGAGGTAGCAGGGCCAATAGAAAAATCCTCAAATATTATCATCGTCAAGAATACCTTTGAGTCTCCCAAGTACCCTATAATGAGCAAAAGCTTCCCTAATTTCTCAGCTATAGACAAAGAAGTTGGGTAGGTGCAATCTAACATCTCATAACACAAATAGAAAACTAGAAAATTGGAGGAAACTAATACATGCTATCCAGGACAATGTGGTATCTTGCAGAGCATCAACCTCCATTCACAAGGTGAGTAGTAGAAAAATAGGATAATTGCAACAAAGGAGAAATTAAGCTATTGACGTGTTGAACCAATCCCTGATAGACCAGATTGGTGAGATCAAAGAGGGCCATGATAACTCCCCACATAATAGAGATATAAGAGAAAGTAACATATGTAAAATCCACCAACCAAGAAATCATGATTGCTAATCATCAGACAAAGGAATAATGCAGTCATTTGTGACATCTAAGTTTTTTTATATATTACAAAATGTTGGGATTTTGTATAAGGCTTTGCCTTGATTTTGTCTATATCTTCATCTATATGAATGATAGTCAAGTAGAAATGGGTTATGATTTTCGTCTTTGAGTTCACAGTAAGAACTATAGTAAGAACCACATTAATTTGTAAGCATGATGAACCTCTATTACAAATAGAGGTAGTAGACATATTCATTTCGGAATTCAAGTAGGGGGTTTTCTGTATAGATTTAACCTAGTATAATGAGACTAGAACTTATAAATTGATGGTGTTGGCATTGCAGAAAAATGGAATGAAAGGGATTAGGGGAATCTCGTAACCATTGTGAATTAGTTGAAATATTTGTGTACATGAAATGGGCAGAAGAGCTTGAAGAGAAGACTTAAAGAGGTGCAGGGATTGATCTCATAGCTAGGAATTATGAGATGAAATACTAGCATATGGAAAGAGAAACCTCTATATTAGAAGGTCGAGAGGAAAACCTTCAAAGGATGCCTAGTGTTCTAGTTAGACATATGAGTCTTGGAAATGTGATATGGACTCGAAGAGGATAGTCAATTTGTGATCTTTGCAATAAAGTTCTAAGTATAGAACTTGAATGTCATGAAGTATAATGTCCCTGTGAGTTCCGATGGAGATGTTGTGGTTCGATCAGTGAATAGTTTTTTCTTTTGATGCTTATTGATCATAGAAATGGATATGCAAAAAAGATCATCCAATATATGTATGTTGGAGGGAAAATCACCTTGTATATAATATAATGCCAGGAATGAGATTGAAGTTGAAAAAGAATTTAATTGGTTTAGATCCATTGAAAAATATGTATAGAAATGTATTGACATTTTGCAATTCCAATATTAAATTAATTTTCTGAAAAGTGTGGTGTCTTGTGCTCTCACTGGAAATTTGAACTGATGGTTTTCATACCTCTAATTGTTGTTGTAATTATGAAATAAAAAAATGTGTTCAAAGACTTAGAACCTCATGTTTTGTGAATTCTGAAAGGGTTTCGTTGAGTTCCGAAGGAGAGGGCATAATTCCTTTTTGGAAATGGGTATGGTATGGGAATTACCTTTGGATATGAAGATTTCTAAGGTAATATGAATTAATATTTCATTTGCTCAGTTCAACCTAGAATACGTTGGTTTGTATGAAGACATGGACTTCACAATGTGCCCACAAGGTCATCTTCTAGATAAAGACAACGTAGAAAAGGAGAAAAATTGTGGCAACATGGTTTCATTGCGAATGCATGAAAGAGCATATCTGTTTGAGATATTAAAACACCAATTTTTGGTGTATTAGAGGGAACAAATTGCAAAGTCGAATGTCAAGAAAGGTAAATATGTATAGATAGTTGAATGTTAGCAGTCTGAAAATCTTGCCAACATTTTGGGTTACATCACAATGGCATCACTTCCTCTTGTATTTGAGTTGAAAGCTCTCACATTGGTGTGAAAACAAGCAGTATGGCCCATCTGAATGTTGTTATAATGGTGGCGAAGATGAATAAATGCAGGTATAATATAACTTAATGTTTTCCCAGACCTTGTTTTGTTAATGGCTACTATGTCCTAATTTTGCATAGAAATAGGCCATGATTGTGCCTGTATTGGATTGGGGCGGGAGTATCCTGCATTTTGTAGCTCAAAAATCCAATAGTTGAAACAATATCAGAAATTGTTTATCACAAATTAGCCTACATACTCTAAATGCAATCCCATAATTAGTCTATCCAAAAACATCACAACACTGAATATATCAATAACAAAGAAGAAGAATTTCCAATGCACATGATTGCTTGTTGAAGAAACCTGTGACAAAAGAATTGGGATTCTTCACAAGATATATAGCTAGCCCAGAAACATTGGCAGTCATGAACCCGTTCTACGACTTGAAATCCACCGTAGATAGTGATCCCTAGCAAACAGGCCACAACTAGATGAAGGTCGAGCAAGAGAGCAAGGAGGCTTAATATTTCTGTTGTATAGCAATACAACCTATAACATATGCTCCTCTCCAGAGAAAATATCGCACCTATAACAAGTACAACTGATGTAAAAACAAGTGATTTTGGCACTAAGCACATCGTGGATTGTAACTTGTCAACCGAGTTAACAAGTAATCGACATATTTCTCACATAAAAACAGAGTTGCTAATGATAATTTCAGAAACCGAGATAAAAAATAATGTAAATCAGGTTTAGGAGATAAGAGAGACAATTAACCTACAAATTTCTCGGATGTAATCGAAAGCATAATAAAGTAGACAATCTAACCTCTCGAAGAATCTCTGATGGAAATTGAGTTTGGTAAAATTTCATAAAAGGAGTAAGAATATTATTTCCTTGAGCATAATCTACCCATTTATAAAAATAAGAATGATAAAGGTTTGCAAGAAAAATCCATATAGAAATGTTACGATATCATACATAGTGACAAACCCTCCTCTAATAATCCAGTCTACATTCCTACCATTAGTATAACCACAAAAATTTTAGAAAATCTAGAAGAGAATTTGAAAACTAAATGTGAAAACAAACTCAAGTAGTGAGAAATGATTTGGGAAAATATCCAAATCATCACCCAAACCATTGGAAATTCTTACAAGAACAAAATCATGCATTCTATTTGATAAAATTAGTCAAATCTACCTCCCCAAACAAATGTACAAAAGTAGATACCTTGAAACACGAATAGATTTTAGAGCTATGAAAGCATATTATAATTTAAAAGGATAACTGGGTTGAAACCTCATGTTGTCGTTGATAGGGATCAACTATTGTGTAATTAGGAAGTTCAATGCTCACTTGCATCCTTGGAGTTGGTTTGACATTTCATTTAAATCCCTAAATCTTCTAAATATTATAATTTCAGTTTTCTTTTATTTTTCAAGTGAAATTAGAAGATGGAAATAATGACCAATTTTCCAAGGTCGGCATTGGTGGAGTTTCTTGAACCATTTCCTACATGTTCACACTAAAACCTATGCAAAATGTTCTTGCTCGTGCTTCGTTTCTCAACACTGAAGTTAAGCATCATTTACACATATCCACAATATACTTGTCCTCTACTGTAATTAATTTTCTTCATAATAGCCACTTCATTGACAACAGATAGCTCTAAATTCCTATTTCTAAATATTCAATAATTGACTTAGTTTATAATTTGTGAATTTGACCTCTCACTAATCTACGCTTGCGTCAATCAACATTATATACATAAAAACAAAGAAACTGAAATGAAAAATTATTACAAGATAAATATACAGAGTACAAAGCTTTAGCTCTCTTAACAGTAATTCCAGGACTCTTGAGGAACAATCAAATTAGCAAGTGAAGTAATTATGTTTCCAAATATCACCTCTCTCATTTGTAAGCCCCCATTTGACCTTTTCCTATCTCTAGTTCTTAATTGGAACATCTTCTTATGGAGAGCTCAATAATCTATTTCACAATGAATGTTCCACTATGAATGACAATATCAATTTTTAGCACATTCTCCAATTTGTTGAAAGAACGAGTTTGAGAGACCTTTCACATATATCAAATTTCTTGAAGGCAATTTGCATATTGTTGGGAGTTAACTAACTAGGTGTTTTGAATCGAAGCACCTCACCATCTCTTGAAAGTTTGCAACTCCAATTATGTGCACTAAATAAGAAAAAGATACAATGTGATGTACAACCCAACCATAGCTCACATGAGAGAATTTTAGAATATTGGTTGTGTGAACTATTTTTGTTAGTTTAATGAGGATCACCTCCACATGTTTAAATTTTGGGTGCCAATGGACATTGAATGGGATTGACTTGTGTTCAAACCTTTGTTTGGCATAATTGTACAAGCCTTCCTATCCCACTTCATATTGATATGACATTAATATTATGCTTAGCATTTATAATGTAAAATTTTGCAAGAGATGATCTTACATTTTTCAATATAAAGTTATACATGGAAAACAGTTGAAAATTCCTAGTAATGTTTTCATCGTTAGAATAAAATGTAGAGGCTTTTAATACAAATGAATGGCACTCTTCTCTGAAAAAAATCATATTTCAGTATGCATTATCTAGTGGCATTACATCTTAGTTCAAGATGACTTACAAGTCCAACAGATTTGGATTCATTTGAATTTTATGATGGGTCGTCATCAAAATTCAAACTTGATTAGTTGCAGCTTTTATGTATAGTTTGTATCTGTAATTTAGAACGAAATTTGCATTAGCATTAATATTTGTAAGTTTTCCAAGATCTAATTTCACTCAATAGTGGATATGTTATAAAGTAAATCGATGGTTGAGACTAGTTACAAGACATGATCTCCATTGTTGACACTGTACACCTTGATCTATGCCCATTTGAAACCATTTTGTGGAGAAAATAGTAGTTCATAAAAGTATCTAGTGATGGAATGAAAGTATAGATCCATATCCTGGGAGATTGTGAAGTTCCAAGGAATTTAGCTTAGTTGGTGTCGGCCAAAAAAAAGTTATTGTGCATAAAAAAAAAGCTCTATGAGGCATTATTCAGTATAGAGATAAAATATAATCTAAGAGTAGTTCACATTATTGGTTGGGATATCTTTCTCTTTGCTAGGAAGTTGTCATGGGAAATTCTAGTGGGAGGAAAAATAAAGCCACAGGGCCAGTTGCTACTGCTGCAAAATTTGGAGTAGTCACTAGAAGTAAAGTGGATCTTGATCCATTTCTCTTCCTCAAAAGGGCACACAAGCTCAAAGAGGAACACAACAAGAGATTCCAAAACAGAGACTATGTGGATGTTTTGGAACAATATAAAAAGGATCTCAATCTTATTGTAGGAATCATGCGGACGATGCCATCTTCCACAACAACCAAGCACCATGCCTAATCTAGATGAAGCATGTTCAGTATGAATTTTTTTTAATGAATGTACACTTGCTCTTGAAGTGCACCCTCATTTCAGCAAGGCTCATTTTAGAAGGGCTCACACATATGAGGCTATAGGCATGCTATAATTAGCCATGAAAGATGTGAAGGCCGTTAGGAGGTTGATGTGAATCACTAGGATGGCTTCTAACTTGTCGAAAGGTTGTGTCTTGCTCTTGGGAACAAGAAAGATGCTCAAAATGACCTGAAAAAGATGCCCACAGTGCCTGCCTATTCAGGGACTTCTCCTGCATTCGTGCAGGCATCAACAGTTTGAGGAACTCTTGTTTGCAATATGGGGCATTGTTTACCTTCTATACCTATGGCAAAGAAGAAAAATAAATAGGAGAGGCTTTGTAGTGATAACTTTAGTAACCAATCCAAGGGCCGCCCTTTGTAGGAACCTCCTTTGTCAATGTATTCCAAAGGGTCTCCTTCACCACAAAAGAGCTTGGTCTTGGAATCTTCTAGGTAATATTCTAGAGTAATATCCACGAAATCTAATTGTTTTAAAGGTCACGAGTTTAAACATGTCCCTCAACTTATGAAGACAACACATGCAGAAATTCAATGGAGGCCGTTGAAATTTATTTTTTACCATGATATAAGGCTTAGTTGAATGCCAAAAAATTCAAATTTAATGAGTTGAGATAAATAGTGAGGAAACAAATTTCCTCATCCAAGGCAGTTTTAATAAAATACAAGGAAGTTGTTGCAGATTAGCTTGCTAAGTAGAAAAGGACAAGGACTCAAGCACAAACACCTCTACAAATGGGGGATTGAATGACAAAGAAATAATTTCTAATCAAAGTTTTTCAAATGGCCCTTTGAGGTTGTATGTGGTTGAGGTGAACCGTGACCATGAGCCATTTAATGAAGAAGAGGAGGAACCTCTAGTATATGGAGTTTAGCAAGAGGATATTAAAGCAGAGGAGAATGCTTATGTTTCATCAGAGGAATCAATGGTAGCATAGTAGAAGACTCGAGCAAAGAACATAATAAGTAGGTATCCTTGGAGGAAACTTGTAAAGACAAAAATGGGGATGCGCTTAAAGGCAAATAAGTTGAAGTTGATGAATGGCTATTTGAACCTTTTTAGTTGTTTTGCACACATGTAGGCATTGGTCCAGATGATCACTTGGATCTGCATGAGCTAGGAATGGATTTATGCTCTTAGGTATTGGCGGAAACTATGACTAGTGAAGAAGCCCAATGCCTCTTTGACATGGAAGCATGCAAGTTCCAGGAGGTGTCAGCTTTGTCATTATTCAATTGGGGTAATCTCCATATGTGTGTACCTAGGAAGAAGATTCTTATGAATGAAAATCCTTTAAAGAAACTGGTTACAGCACAACTTCAGACTGCATATGGCTGGGTCCAAGATCAATACTCCCAAGATGGACAAACGTACGAGGAAGGTTTGAGGATAAAACTTGATTTCTATGAGGGAATTATTGCACTGGGTCAACAATATTTTCAAATTTAGAAACTTTGATGGTCTCTTTCTTTGGCTATCAAGGTTGATCTTGGTACATGGAAATCTTCATAAACTATCCAGTTTTTCAATAGTGCAAAGGAGAAGATGCGGTTTGCAACTAAAATGTGGGAGAAGCTAGAAGAGTAGTGCCAAAATGAGTTAAAAGATCCATCTGCAACCAAGAATGATGAGATCCTGAAAAAAAAATAAAGTCGTTGGGTTTGATGGAGATTCTATTGAGGAAATAGCAGCATCCACTGCCGAAGCAACATAACAAGCTACTGTAATGAGATCTTAGATCTATCTATTTTGGGGAAACATCCTTTTTGAACACTCACAATAGGAGTTCACGTTGGAAGATCCAACATGGAAAGAGAACCTAGATGTTGTTGTTGAGAGGTTTAAGCTTGCTGGAGATTCTTCTACTGATATTGAAATTGTGCTGAAGAATCAGTCATCTAATGCAACCAATCAAGATGTAATGATGTGAAAACATAAATTTGAACTACAGATGTTGCCAAAGAAGATACCGAAGACAAAGGTAAGGATGGAAGATTCTAGAAGATTCCAAAAATTTTAGAATATTCTAGGGAACATCTCCTTTGACCTACCATTTTGATAGGTATAGGAGCAATGAAAAATACAAATTCTTCAGTATTTATATAGGTGAAAAAGGGAAAATCATTCCGAATGAAACATATTACAGGGTTTTGTAATAATGCTGATGATGATCATAAAATCTTGCAGACATAGGACATAGTATCAAATGGTGGAAGGTAGTCTAATTGGACATCATGGGTTGGAATAATTTTTCCAACAAATATTCAGACACTTGTAAACTGTCCTTTCAACGTGGTTTTTTCATAATGCATTGGGTCAGGGATTAAATTTCACGGGACCCTTGCCCATCAATGAATTTTTTTGTGATGGTTTTATATTTAAACTGTCCTTCACATCACTTGTAATATTTAATTTTACGCCGCAAACATCATCCAGAACACCAAGACACCAATATTTTAAAAATTTGTTATCTCTTTTAAAAATTTGTCATCTCTTTCAAAAATTTCTTAATGCAAACCCACATAAAAAAAAAGGTATGCAAAAGTGACTGGCAGATTCAAACCTCCTAATAAATCTTCAAGGCTAGTCAGAAAGGGAAGTGCAACTGCAATGAAGAGATAAATGAGGCATAAAAGACATGAAATCCAACATGAACCCAACATGGGCATGGTTTATTGGTTTGGATGGCGTAAACTACTTCAAATCTATTCTAAGTTAAATAAAAACATCATAAATATTAGAAAAACCTACATTTGTTGGTCTAAGTTAAATGGAAAACTCATAAAGGTTAGAACAACCTAACCACTAATAAAAGTGAATAAGACTCTGTTACAACTAAAATAAAATAAGGGATGGAATGGGATACAATTCTTTAGGACACTCTTATAGTAAAAAAAAATATTTTTCACATGACAGAGAGGCCTATGAGAATAATATGCCCAACAAAACTAGAGAAGTAACATTGTCAGGAAGAGGATTTTCACATAGAATGGTGTTGGATCATAGGAATATTATGTGTCTAGTTTGAAAAAGCAGATGTATTCATCAACTATTGACCACAACATCAATTCAAGAATCCTCAACCTAAACTACACCTAGGATAAGTGAACCAAATTCCTCAATTACCAAGGAAACAACTTCAAACTTGATTTTCTTGAATATAGTTTTATTTTTTATGTTCATCTCACAAGAAGTGAAAACTACATACAAGTTAAATATTTTAATAAATTAGGATCCATTAAGTAACAAATGTATAATTCCAAAATGATACTAGTTAAAGTAAGGTCATGATACTTCATAATGATGAAATATTTTGTTGTTTATGAACAATGATATGAATGAGAATATTATGAGACCAACCAATTAACAACAAAATCTGAATGATGCAGGTTCCTAGGGCACCAAAGGAAAATATATTTTTGGAAACTTGGCATAACAAACTATGAGGAAATAAATTATCAACATGAGATTTACTGCCATGAAATAGATCAATAATATCTAGAAAGTCACAGAATTTATGATTTTACTCAAATGAAAGTTTAAGAAGGAAAGTGATCAATACTTACAAAATATCCATAAGCCCAATAACCTCCAATTACAATGGGGAACAACCACATTTCCACAAGTGAATAAGCAACCTTTTCTCCTACCCACATTTGTATAAAGGCATGATGCTTGAGACTAGATGGCATAGTAGCCTGCATTGTCAAATACAAATTCCTATTCAATCTCATACGAAAGAAAGATCATTGATAAGGTAAGATATCAACATGTAACCTTCTCTAGACAACATATATGAAGATAAGAAATCATAAGGAAACACAAGTCTATGTTGCTACAAAATCACAATACCTGTATTTCCAGAAAGAGATTGTGACCCTTCAAGTCAAATGAATAATTTTGTTGTTGTAGTATCCATCTTGGACTTTAGGTTTTTATAAGCTATGCCCAAGTGTCTAGGTTTTCTTGTCGACAAACCCCATACCATAGTGTATTAGGCAATTGCAATTATAACACCTATAACATACAATCTTGCAATGCAGTTAAGATTACGTAGCTAGGACAAAATAATTCAAAGGGATACCAAAACCAAATACCATTCCACTGTAGTAAGTGGAAACAAAAACCAAATATAATTCCATGGTAGCAAGTGGATTGGATCCATAAGTTGGGCCGCAAACTATTTGAAAAACCAACTTCATTGTCTCCCCACCAATTAGTATCAGGGTAGTTTCCATCTCGACTGATAGATAAACAGTTGGAAACGGAGTCAACCATACACCAAGCCTCTCCCTTTAAATGTTTAAAGACAAATTGGAATGCATACATTCCTTCCATATATTATTTTATATCCAACATTAATATATACATGAATGTATTAGGTCTACAACAAATATATCTAAACTCAGATGTTTATATCTAAAACTGAAGATTGGATGGACTCTGCATTAGAGATAGAAATCAACATTTTGATATCCAACTGAAACAGACATGTAACTTGAGATTATTAATACAGAAAGCTAGATATCAAGATTGAAATTGCAAAAGGTTTCTATATTTCTTACCAATTTGAAACTTTTGGAAGCTCCACATATTTGTTGTACCATTTCCCGGGAAGCTCTTCCTGAAGCATGATAAGAACCCACAAAATGTAGAGCTTCCACATGTATGCTTTGGTAAGACAGATTATTCCCCAACTCCTTTTTATATTCATGCACAAGAAAGTACAAATCACAACAAAGTTGTATAAGAAATAAAACCACAACAACACACTTTCGTATTCATAGCTCTGAGAGGCCCATTCTGAAACCAAGGTAGAGGTAGTAATATCAGTGAGTTTGAATCCTAGTAGGTTAAAGTACTATTTAAACCCAACAATTGTGTGGAAAAAAGACTAAAATTGTTACCTTTAAGAATTCAAAACATAAAATTTGTCACTTTTAGGAATTTAATGTTACTTTGAAAAGATCTGGAATTTGGGAAACAAAGTACAAATGACAACAATGTTGTAGAAGGAATAAACTCACACCAACACACTTCTATATTTATAACTCCTAAAGGAGCATTCTAAAGCCAAGGCAGAGGTAGTAATATCAATTATTTTGAATCCCAATAGCTTAAATGACTATTTTACTCCATCAAGTGGTTGAGAAAGCATAAAAATTGTTATTTTTAAAAATACAATATTTATTTGAAGAGAGCTAGAATTATGGACTTTAGATAGTTATATTTAAATGTTAAACTAATAGATATTAGTTCTAAGTCATAGTAAAATTTTCAACAGATGTCACAATACATATATAAAAAAAAAAAAAAATGTAAAGGAAAACAATGGTTGCAGAAGAAACAAACCCACAACAACCCACATTTCTATCCATCACACTCAATTGGACTGTGACACATGCTACATATGAAACACATGCATTTATCCATTACATTCCTTTGAACTAACACATTCTACATAGGCACATCCTACAACCTAGGTGGATATCACAGTATCAATATGATTTAATCACACCAAGTGGGTGTGAAAACCTTGAGCTTGCTAACCTAAGGAATTTGATCATTTTTTTAAGTATAACATATTAGGCTCAATATGAATCTAAAATAACTTCAAAATATTTGACAAAATACATCCATTTGATATGACATTCGATCATATTTTGATGGACCTAAAAATAAATTTTGTAAAAAAAAAAGACATTGAAACATGAAAGAAAAAATAACAGAGAAATCAAGAACATCATGCATACCATCCCAAGAAGGTAAAATCCATTGGCAGAATCAAGGCTTGAAACCCAATCCCTGCATTGAGATTATGAAATTTTATAAAGTAAGTGCTCCCATTGCTAGATTCTACAATGGGGAGACACACATCTTGAGGGTTGAACTTGGTGAAATGCATAACCTCCTCCAGATAGGTCTTCATATTGGTCAAAACCCTTCTCTTGGGAGTCCCAATTTGGCTCAGAAGCTTGGGAAAGATAAGGGAAGAAGTCCATGGTGTCCTTGGAGTCCTGGGAGCATTGAGTTGAGGGGACCTTAGCATAGAAGGAGACACCATGGTCGAGGGAGGGTAAGTGGTGGCAGGTGTATGAGAAGATTTGGGGGATATCTGCCTAGGGGTAACAAAATGAGAAGGAGAATTGGTAGAAATATGATTCTGGGCAGAATGAGAACCAAGGGTGAAAGGTGGTGTGGGACCCATGGGCGTGGGTGGTATTAGGACTAGTTCTCATTCTCCCTATGATTCCTCGATAGCCTGAGAAGGCACTTATAACCTGAAGCTCCCCATGGAATCCTCAGATGAATTTTCTTCTTCCTTAAATTTTATGTGCTATGTTCCCATTCTCATAACAATAAAACCATCCCCAAGTAATCATCATATCCAATGTGGACAACTAATTGAGTATACAAGCACATACTACGTATATTCCTCTCCTCACCTCACGATACATAATTTTTCATGATATTCTCCTCTTCCTACTTCGCATGAGCAAATCCATTGTCATCGAGTACTACAACACAATACATTTCCATCAATAGTAATGCACTCAAAACAATGAAAAAGCTATAGAAATTCTAAAAACAATGCATACACCCATCAACCCCAAAATATTATCCCATTACCATATCTTATACTTGGAATTTGGACCGCCGTGGTTGTTGTAAGTATTTTTTATGGTATATCTTATAGGTATTTGCATGTAGTCAAATGGTAATGATAGTATGATCTCCTGCTACGCATTCCAGGTGTGACAAACGTGTAAGTCCAAAGGCCTAGATTATTACAAATTCTATATGGTTGTATTGTCTTGCTATGGATATCATGTGAGCCTAGACACCTATGGTATCCATGGAGAAAAATAAATAGCGTCCTTGTTCTTGGAGGTGAGGGCATATCATGACTGCATTTTTTTAAATTAATTTGTCAGAATCTCTGAAATGGCGGGTACAAAACAGCAAAGGGAGTGACCAACCTTGAATTCATTTATTTATTTTGGAAGTAAAATAATGGTGGTCACTACTCCTAAACAAATATATATATATATTATTATTATATATATATATATATATAATTTCAAACTACTGATTTTCCTATAAGCCTGTCATTATGACACTTTCCAAAGTTATTTAAAAGTTACCAATGATGGGTTTATTTTAAAACATACTATATTTGATGGCTAAAAAAAATTAAAAACATGTAAACGGCCATCAAATTTAACCCCTACATAGGGTTCTCTAGTTTTCTTATTTTTTAAGACTTATCCATGTTCTAGTTCTACTGATACAAACAAACATGATAACTAATCAATTTCACTTATTTTTCACATGATTCATTTGGTTTTGTATGATCAATATTGGTCTTATGATATATTTTTTTATTCAATCATGAGTGTTTATGTTTGTGCTTGTGGGGTGTGTCAGAGAAAGAGGGAGGAAGGGATACCCTTTGCAATCTATGACCAAATTTGAGAAAAAAAAAAGTTAGAGAGGAATTCTAAAAAATAGATTTGGAGAATGTGTACATATATGCATAAATTGAGTTTATAGAATGAGAGAATCCTAGGTCATGGATAAAATAAACCAAGTGTTATGACTAGGGCTAAAATTCGGGCCTACTAGGGTTCTAGTTCAAAAAATATCACAATTTAGTGTTTGTTTAACATTCAGGCTGGTGTGAACAAGGTAGGTTATTAGATTAGTCTACAGGTAGATTTATTTGATTTTTGGAATTGTGATGATGTGTGCTAAAGCATTTGTTAATATTGACAATTACCATAAAGGAGGATGTGTTTTTTTGCGTGGTGAGTGGTGTGTGGTATGCAACATACCATTTGACAATTGCCCGAAAAAATTGACCCGAATAGCCATTCCAAATTTTTGAGACTTGGTATTACTTAAGGTGGATACTTTCATCATGTGGTTTTCCTCTATTGTCGTCTCCAATCCGAAACAGGTCACCATCTACTCGTTAGAACCTCATTCGACACAATTGTTGAGAACCCTTGTTTGACACTCGTTTATTAGAAAATAAAAAAGAAAAACAAATAGCTATAATTATCGTGTGATCAGGTTGACCAACATCCATTCCCAAGTGTTCTATGGGATGACATGAGGTGCATGAAGTGGAAAAAACAGGAAAAGGAAAGTAGCAAGAACCTTTCATGGCCAGGTCCATTGCTGCAAAATTTAGGTCGAGTAGCAGGAGAAGTAGTAGTATAGAGAAAAAACACTACCACTTCCAAAGAGAAGATATGGACTCCATTGAATATATGTTCTTCCGAAGCTTGAAAAGTCATAGCCTCCTCCTCTCCTCCATCCAAATTGGATCTTTCTGCCTGCCTCCCTGAATTATACTCAAGAAGTTGTAATCACATTTGCTGGAAATAAATTAACCCTAATTACTCTGCACTAGTAAGAAGTGGATGCATTTTCTAGGTGACATGAAAACTAGTAATTCATGTCAATTATATAAAGCATATTCTAACCATAGCCACTTTTTCGATAGAAATTTCTCCTAACAAACTTATTTTTCTCAATTTGATAAAAACTAAAAAATGAGAATGGAAAATATTTTTGCAAGACACTAAGGTTTGGAGTGCATTTTCTTAGATACTCCTCAAACTCCTCTGCATCCTCAATAGAAATACTAGTAGTAGCATGAGCAACAACATTGTGCCCAACAAAACTATTAGCATAAGTTCGTCAAGTTGCACAACTATTGCTCCTCTCACCAGTTACCATGTCCCATGTTTGGCCTTATTGGTTCACTTCCTTCAAATCTTTGTTCAACTACTATATCTACATTGGGATCAACACCCCCAACTCCACTAAACAACTCCAAGCTAACTCCAAGATGACAATGAACCTCCAAAACTCAATGTTGGTGCAAAACCATCCAAGCACTCATATGCACACAAAAACTAGAAATCAAATGTGTGAGGCAAATAGGAGCTTAGGAATTCTCTTATATGCTTCTGGGGGCATATTAAGAAGGGAACCTACCATGGTTTGCTAAAAAGAACCTCCGAAAAGCACTTGGGAGTCCCATCAACATGCCCAACCATGTGCCTTTTCTATCAAGTACCAAAGCAAAGGAACCGGTCCATTTGGTACCCTATGAGTCTTGACCAACCAACTAACTAGATTTGTTAAGCTGGTTTGATATCTCAAGGAGCTAATCAACCAGTTTGACCAATTTTCGGTTCAAATAGATCGAATTTTAAAACTACGCATCAGAGACATCAAATAAACAAAATAATCAATAATGTGATGGTGAAGAATTCATCCTACACCCTTATTGAGAGGAGAAAATATATTTTTCTCTCATAAAGGTAAATTTTTAGCATATACATGAAATTATGACATGTCAAAGGATTTTTACCTAAATAACAAAAACTAAGTCTTGATAATAACTAGTGTTGTAGAATTGAGACTTCTGTGATTTGTCATAGTTATAAGGAGAGCTTCAGCGTAAATCACATAAGAAAGATTTCTGCCAACGCGTTTCGAACCAACCAATGTGGTCCATCGTCAGGACAAGTTGAAAATACAGATCTAGCTCAGCGTTTAGCCATTGGAGTCTCTGCCTGGACTATTTAAAACGCTGAGCTAGATCTGTATTTTCAACTTGTCCTGACGATGGACCACATTGGTTGGTTCGAAACGCGTTGGCAGAAATCTTTCTTATGTGATTTACGCTGAAGCTCTCCTTATAACAATAACTAGTGTTATCCAAATTTGTGATTAAGAAAAACATAATTTCTTAGTTTTGCAAATTTTTCCATTTTTCCCCTTTTTTCTTGACTTACTTTTCAAATCTTTGTTGATTTATTTCCGTACACTATCTTTGAAACATCAAAAATAATTTACTAACCCACTCAACATCTATTTCTTCCATAAAGGGAACAAAGGCATAAAGTGTGAACAAATCATATATGTACAAGGTTAGCAACTTACAACAATCTTGACTAATGGTTAAAGTGACTTAGCAGACAATCACTCTTTACATATCCTAAGCTTCTAAGAAGTTAAACTCAATTTTAACATGATGAAAATCCTTGGAGTCACATGAGTTAGAATAAACGAACAAAAGGTTGGTGTATCCATACTCCATAATTTCGAAAAGAATGCTTCCACGTCAATAAGGTATTTTCCTAAATTAGTGTGAGTTTTGTTCAATTTCAATAGAAGGGGGGCTTGTAATATTGAAAAGGGCCAAATTTCAAAATGGCTTAACGAATATAATATCATTTGGGTTTGTGAAGAAAGGTTCGATATTCAATATTTCCCACATGTTGGTCCATTCACTGAAAATATTTCCTAAGGGCCACTAATATCAAATATAAAGGGCCTAATTCATTTCACATAAAATCTTACTTTAGTTTGTAGGTGAACTTATGATAGCCACATCACCAAAGCAAGATATAACGTTTGGAAAATAAATTATTTTAGCAAGATACTTCCCATTATCACTATGCAACAAACATTCCCTTTCCCAATATGATAATATAACAATGCAATGTAATCGTATTACATAACTCAAAAAATATCTCTTCAGCTCAGAAGTCATGGCTGAGGATTATTTTTTGTTCCAAAGTCAACTAAGACTTGAACAAAGCACCAAACACTTAAGACAACTCAATTTCACATGTAAGATGGCCCTGGAAGAGAAAAATGTGTCCCTAGGGGATTTGAACCTTGTTGAGGATTGTGAAACACCACTTATTTACCATCTATCCAAGAACCCATAGTCACATAGCTTAAAATATTCACCATGAGGTAAATATAAATCTGATCTTGTTATTGGTCCCTCAATTTATCATTACATTTGTAATAACTTAGCCTCGTTTTAGTAAATGGTAAATGGAGATAGTTGAGAAAAAACTTAATTATCCCAAGAAGTGGCCACCAAACAGTTAGATTCTAGACTGGAAGAGATGCTTGAGATACTATCATTTGGGGGCTGCACAATTTGAAAAACAAATAATTTGTGAAGATAATAATCTTACTATGTTACTTGATTCATGAAGATGATGTAATACTATTATGTAATATAATATGAGTAAAATAGTATAATATGACCCATGTAGAAAATAACCATATATAAAAACAAAGAGAAATACAATGTCTATGCTTTAGGAGATCATAGACATTTTCTCATGCTTACCTATAATAAATCTACATGAACATAATGAAATTGGTTGCTATATAAAATATGGATGTGAAGAAACTTAATGGGATTGAGGTTGATGGTCGTTTCTAGGCACCCTAAAATAGCCATGGCACACATGGAGGTAGGGGTTGGACTTGTGGCTCCCAAAGATGAATATTTAGTACTCATTTTACAAACCAAACTAAACCCATGTTCTCCTTAAGGCCTAGGAAGCAGTGATTCTAAACCATTGGTCAAGTTTCCATTCCCAAGGGCTTTACCAAAAATTTGTAGGGGATCTTGGAGGTAGTTTTTGAACTTCTGGCACTTGGAAATGAATACCAAGTGTAATGTTACAAGCCCAAGCCCATTCCTTAATTCTAACTTCTCCTTGAAGGTTGGAAGGAAAAGAGCTCAACACCATTGGCCAAAATTCCATTCCCAAATTCTTTACCAGAAAATAATGAAGGCACATGGAGGTAGGATTTAAACTTAGAGCACATATTTCACATTACATACCCTAGTCCACCTGAATTTTCCCCTTAAGGTCTATGGAGTGGGAGATTGACAACAACTACTTAGGTTCCATTCCCAAAAGCTTTACCCAACACCTTAGGGTAGCCTTAAGGCACCTTGAGGTAAGGATCAAAATCATGGCAACTCAATATCAGGGCCATGTGTGTATATTAAAAATTCAAACCCACCTTCATGTTGTGGTTTTTCATGAAATAGTCATTCATGTCCGCTTAATTCTACATGAGTTCAATTTTTTTAAAAAACATGTTAATACAACCAGTTATTGTGCTATACTTTCATATGTATCAGGAAGAGACAATGCTTTGTGTAGGTCAGAAACAAAGCTCCTTGCCTTAATAAAGTTCCATTTGTATAATTCTATATCAACAAAATGGGAGCATAAAGACAACTTTTTTCCAAAGACCTACCAAGAGATAATTGAGAAATTATATATTACTTCAAATGTGAGTAAGCTATCTCTGTAAAAACATTTTTGAAGGACTTACAACCAAATTGTGATCTTGATTAAAGTATTGTGTTGTAAATTATTTATTGGCATGGACCAATTGACCTTAAGAAAGCAAATCCATCCTAATTCAACTCCACTAAAACTTGGTGTAGATTTTGAAAGTAAAAGGGATAGAGAATAATAGGCTCAACACCACGGAATTGTACATTAGGCGTGTTTTTGGAGGTTGTGACATACTCCATATCTAAAGGAAGAAAATACCGGAAAATAAATGAATATATGGAAGGATTTGTTGGGATTGTCAGTACTTGTGGTAGTACTAATTGTGTCGCAGGTAGAAGCCATTGAAGAAACTCCTTGATAATTTAATTTTTGAATATGACGAAGTGTGATAGAATTCCTAAAGTTACACTTACGACAATATAGAATCCCTCAATTCTTCCTCAATTAAAAGGTCGTAGAAACTATTGTTGTACAAAATCTGTGAAAACATGTCTTAGCAAAAAAATTTAATAGTAAAAACCCTCAAATATCCCGAAACCACAGGTTGTGTGATGTTTCATGTACAAGTTTTGTAGGCTTGTGCCTTAGCTTTGCCTCCAAATGATAACCCTCCAATGTTCAATTGTTTAACATAAATCCATCTTGCTTCTGAATTTATTAACATCTGTTATTCAATGGTCAGGGTTCCAGATCATCGTGTCCATTCCCTTGGGGCTGCGTGAGGTGTGGAGGCTTCTCGCAACAACCCTAATAGCGGAAATGTTTTCGTTTTGATCATATAATCCCCTTATTTGATTTTTATGCTCCTGGTCATAAAAAACGTGGATTTTGAACCATGGCTACATAAAAATAGTGGATTTTGAACCAGAGATCAGAGGTGCATGTACTCATCTCTATGTGTAACACTAAATGTGGGCCCAAAATGCATTGAAGTTAAAAATGGAACATAGCACCGTTAATGGGCTGAAGATGTAATGTTGGCATTCAATATTAGGTATACTATGGTAAAACCAAAACCCTCCCCACCCCTTGCCCCTTTCTTCATTCGTTTGTGACCTTTCCAACTAGAATGGAGAATCATTTGGTTGTTTCCTAAAATCTTGTTTCTTCTTCTACCCTATGAAAATAAAATAGATACAAAATTTTGGTTGGATGGATTTTGTAAACAAAATCAAAACTTAATTTTTTCAAAATGTCAAAATTTTTGTGTTAAAAAAAATATACAATATTTTAAATTCTCCTAGTGAAAAACAATATTCAATAATTTATTTTCACCTGCATCTTATTATAGTCATATTTGAGAAAATAATGGGATCTTATAAGTTCTTAGGGGTGCCAAAAAACAATATACAATATTTTAAATATTCATGGTCAAAAACAATATTCAATATTTTATTTTCACTTACATCACTTTATAGTGGTATTTGAGAAACTAATGGGATTTTATAAGTTTTAGTGGTCCTGAAAAACAATTATGGTTGGCATATATCATAATAATAAAAAAAAAAATTTAAGGTTATGGTTTCTATGCAATAATTTTGTTTTTAAATTTTATGAACGTAGAGTTTGAGATATGGGAAGGAAACAAGTGTTCTTAACTTGGTTGCATTGAAAACATTTACGTGTTCTTGTATATTAAGTGGGTGAAAACAAAATATATTATATAGTAAGTGGATTTAATAGTTAAAGTAAGATAGTTTTTTAAAAGTCATATGTCAAATTTGGAAGAACTATGGTATGTATCCTTATTTAGGTTAAATATATTCAAATTGTTGCGTGAATGGAGTTGTAATACCTTATGTTTTCATCTTGAGAAAATGGAGTCTTTTCCTAGTCACTTGCATAGCTTATGTTGTCATAAGTAAAGTACATGATTTTCCTTAAGATGTGAACATTTCATTTTAAGCAATGTGATAATGTTGTTTCAAAGAGGAATTAAAAGAAGGAATGGACATGCACATTTGGGATGCTAGTGTTATGTTCTACTTCAGGCACGAGTGCACATCTAAGAAGACTCTAAGAAGGGTTGAAGAGGTCAAATAGTTAGAGAGGTTTGGGGGTTTTAGTGTCACTTAGAGGTGTAGACAAGTAACTTAAGCACCATGACAAGTTGTGAAGAAAAATCAATACATTTGACAAGCTACATGACAGAAACTTGGTAGTGATACTAAAGTGAACATTTATTGATTGAAGTTGATACCCTCTCCTTGGTGGTAACACTTTGCAAGATAAAAAATAAATTTTAAATAGATGTGTATATATGTGCATGAAAGGTTAAGTCTTTAACTAAAGGAAATTCTACTAATTAACTAACACTTCTCCTTGTAGTTATTTTTAATAATGTATTTGACCTAGTTGTAAGCTCACTCCCATTTTGGATAATTTCTTAGCCTTTGAATTGAATTCCCGATGTATGTGATCAAAGGATACAACCTTGAATATTCTAATTAACTACAATTGTCCACTAATTCAATAAAGAATTCTTTAAGGAAGTATAATATTTTAGTCAATCTACAACAACCTTTGAATCCCCTATCACTTGTAAGTCTAGAATGTCAACGTGACACAATTAAAATGAATAACATAAAGGACAACTTTGTATTATTGGAGTACTTGTTGTGTAGTTTTATTTTTGTTCCTAGACTAAATTCGTCATTAATGTTAGTCATTTTTTATTTTATTGCTCATTTTTTAGTCGTATATTTTAACCTGGGACTAAATTAGTCATTTATGTTAGTTGTTTTTAGTTTAGTCACTTAATATTGCTCATTTTTAGTAGTATTTCACTGCTTATCGTGACTAACATTTTTAGTCACCTAGTCATTAATTTCATCATTTTCTACTAGTGTTAGTTCTTGGACCCTTGGATGGAAAAATTCTCTCGAGCCCTATAACAACTTGGGTTGAGTTAGTAGTCCCATAGCCTTGGTTAGAAAATTTCTTTGAAGCCCTGTAATAGATTGGGTTGAGTTACTAGTGTCATAGCCTCGGTTGGAAAAATGCTCTGGAGCCCTTGGTGGGTTGAGTTACTACTCCTTGATCCTTGGTTGGACAAACACGCTGGATCGTGAAAAAAGCTATGGGTTGAGTTTCTAGTCCTGAAGCCTTGGTTGGACAAACACTTTAGATCCCAGTGTAAGCTATGGGTTGAGTTACTACTCCGAGAAGTCAGGTTGTAACAAATGCTTTGGAACCATGGAAGGCCTGGATCGAGCCCAAATTGATGTTGGTTTTTTGATGTCCGACTGTGAGGTGGAATCATTATTTGATAGGTTGAGGTGGATGGCCTCTAGAAGCCTAAGTTAGATGAGTTTTGATTAATGTGTTCTATGAGGTCCCACATTCATGCTTCGAATATGGCACAGGGGTGAATGAATGAAGAGAGATTTGGCTTAGCCATTCTATGGTCGGGTGGAATGTGAAAGGCACATCTTGGGTTTGGTTTTAACATCATTAAAGAAATCTTGTTTCTCCTTGTATTTCTATGAGTGCTATCATGGATTTTATGTGGTGTATATAACTATGATTTCATTGATATTTCTGTGCCTATTATGCTTGCTATGTATATGTTTTATGACAAAAAGTATGTATTCCTCTCATCATGTTTTTACTTGTAAATGAATGAACAATGTATCTATGACCTAATGGATGGAATGGAAGTTAAAGTGATAAGGAAACAATGATTCATATAGAATCTGAGAGACGTATGAGACCCATATGCTCAAATATGTTATTTACACATGTAGATTGAATTTTTACTAAGTGTTTGACAAAATATGTGTCATGGTTAGGTGAAGCCCTTGATCAATTTCTATGTTAGATGCTTTTCCTTGGTGTCATTTATTGTCTTGTAAAGTCTCATCAAGTTCTAGGCATTGGTTTGGAGACTAACCCTGAAAAAGTGGCTTAAATCTCATAGTCTCTTGCACAAAACTAGATGAAACATACTATAGTCTCTCCCCCGCAAGAAGTGTGGGAGGGACTATAGGGTTACAGTCACATGCATGTCTTGTCATGGGAGAGGCTGTGTGTTCAATTCATTGAAATGATAGGTTAACTTAGGGGTCGTGCACCTGGAGTGATGGATTAGCTCCTGGGGGTTCTTAAGCACCTGAGGGAGGTTTGCAAGGTCCTATTTTTTTGAATTTATTCCCTTAAGGTTATTTAGGAGATTGATTCTTAACATAGTGGCCTTTTATGGCATTCCTACTCGGCTAGCCAGTTTTCTAGGTAAATGTGGGAGGAGGGTGTTACAATAAGAGCTCAATTTGGCTTCTCCTTGGTCAGATTGAGAAAATTTGAATTTTCACTTCAGTAGACAACTTGGATGTAGTTATATAAGGTGACAAGGCTCTTTTCACTTAGTTAGCTCACTAAATTTGAGTTAGAGCGCTTCCAGTTTAGTTAAGAATGTCTGATTGCAAAATTTTAGTAATCTAGTCCAATTATTTTCAGTTGTACTTAGTTAAAGTAGTTCTAACAGTTATTAGATCTAGTTGGAGGCCAGTTTTGTAGAGGGACGACAATCTAACTCAGTAAAAATCTAGCTGAATGATCAATCAACCCAAAATATCTCATGCATCGAAGGATTTCAAATTACTCAAATTGTGGTGGATATTCCAAGGAAATGTACAATTAATTACATACTGGATTGAGTGTACAATTTAAAGTATTGGTGAGGTGAACAATCCTTGGGAATTGCGTAATAAATTTGGAGGAAATTCCTAAAGTGTACGAGCTTATTTCCTCATGAAGTAGGCAAGGAAATAGGTAGTATGAGTGCAGGTAGCGCGAGTGTGGGTGAAGAGAGTGCAAGAAGAGTGAGAACAAGCTAAGACTTGTAGTTTTTCCACAGAGTGAGAGATCACAATTGTAATCGCCTCTCAATTATCTTGATTATTTCAAAATGTGCTTAAGGGTTTTTTAGCAATTTCTTTCCCCTATAAACATCTATGTATTTGTGTATTTGATTATGTATGTTTGAGCATGTTGTTCTAAATTGTGAATTGCTTTCCGCAAAGTAATAGAGTAGAATTGTGTCTATTGTTTTCAATTTAAAATCTTGAGCATTTTCAATTCTATCACCATATTTCTAAATGGTATTAGAGAAATATTCAAATTGGAACAAGCATTTACTGGAAAGAATGTTAATATTGAGAGGTAGGGTAAATCAGTATTAAGGCTAAATTAAAATTCTATGCCAATTTATCCTAGCTCATTCAAACTTTGCATCCATTATATGAGAGAATCCATGAACATAACATAACAATAGCCATATCAATCATGAGAAACAAACACATGAGACATAGAGGTTTTATGTGGAAACCATTTCGGTAAAATACCACCAAATCTTTTTGTTGTTATTGATGTAAAATAAGAGCACCTACTATATTACATCAAATTATTTGTTAGACAACGCTCACAAGAAGCACTAATTCCCTTTGATTCTTTTCTAGAACCCACTAGTAGGAAACACCAACTCCCTACTTTTGTAGACACCTAAGTAGCTTATGAGAAGCACCATGTGAAGCACCAACTTCACGGATTTGTTGCAAGCACCAACTTGCATGTCCTTAGATTTATGCGAGCACCAACTTGCAAGAGGCACCAACCAGCGATCCTTCTTCAGAAACCCATTAGAGATGGAAGAAAAAACTTCCTATATGAAGGAACCAACCCACACTCAATAAGAAACTCAATGTTCTCTGGAGGTGGCAACCACTTGTTGAAATTTGCAACAAGAAATATTGAAAATGGAAACAAGAAGAGGCTTCTAATTGAATTTTCACTTGAATAAATTAGAAGTAAATTGTAAGTCCACATCACATGACAACTTGTATGAATTAACTGAGGTAGGAAGACTTAGTTAGCTTAGCCAATTCAAGTTGAGGTTTAACTAGAGGCATGTAGATTTATCACCAACTTTTAGGGGGTCTAGTTGTAGTTTATTTTGAGTTGAAATTATTTAGCTTAATTATTTGAGTTAAAATCAGTTTAACTAGTTCAAATTGATGGAGGAACTAGTGAGAGGTCTAGTGAATTATATTAGATTTAATTCACATGTAGTGTCAATCAAATAATTGATAATTCACTATTAATAGTTGTTTCATGTCAGTTCTGAGGAAGTCCCAATTGAGATTGGAGTTAAAGGGAAGTGTAGGATCAATTGTATAATCATCAAATTTTATATGTGGTGCATGCAATCAAAAGAAGGTATTTAAAAGGAGGAATGAAGGCAAAGGTTTAATCATTGTTTTAGTGAGCATGAGTTGGTGAGACCAAGCAATAGGAAGCGCAATTTTGAATGTGGAGCTTGTGAGGGCAAGGAATTAGGGGCTTCGTTGGTAGCATAATTGGCTAACTCTTGACTTGAGTTGGTTTGTGAAGAAAACATATAGATTGTACTTGTGCAGGAATTGTTCAGGTTGAGAAAGCATTGTATTTTCTTCTCAGATATTCTGGCTAATGCAACATAGACTGTTGGGGTTTTCAACAGTTTCTTTCCCCGGAAAAATATTGTCTTATGTGCATTTGAAATTATTCCTTTTCTTCTTATTGTTTTCATCGATCAATGTTTTTTCCCCTACTGATTAGAGTAGATTATTTTCTTATGTTTTAGCATATCACATCAGCTTTTGAATGTACAAGTAAAAAATTTATGTGGTATAAAATTTGAAGACATTATAGAAAAGGAGAATTTGATTTTGTTGTGTGGCTGAAATCAAATTTACAGGTTGATACTTCAGATTCAGTAGTATGTCATTCTCTAGGTTAAAACTTAAGTATGCCCCGGAGGGAAACTTGAATTACATAGCTTGGAAGGAAAGGATGAAGTAGTGCTAGAAGACAAGGGGCTCAAGTAATTCATAGATCATGATATTCTAAAGCCTCTAACATCTGATGCTAAAGATTTTGATGAATGGAGAACGTATGTGGAGAAAGTGAGAAGGATTATCCTAGAAGGAGTTCGATATCATATTGTCTCAAATATCCATGGTAAGGAATCTCCATTTGCAATGTGAAAGGAATTAATGAACATGTTTCAAAATAAAAGTGACCACAAAAAGAAGGCACTGAAGCATAAAATCAGAAAGATCAAGATGGAGAAGGGAAACTCTATTCTGAAGTACTTGACTAAGTTCACCCGATGTCGTGATGAGCTTGGAAGTGTCGGGATTATTGTTACCGAAGACAATCTGGTGAGCCTAGCACTTCTAGGACTTCCCAATAGTTGGCATAGTTACTGGGAGTTGGTTAATGGGAGGGATAAGCTACTAGAGTAGGATCGGTTATGGTACCACCTCATATATGAAGAGTTTCGGTGGAACACCAAAGGTGGGTACTCTTCCAAAGAAATGGAAGAGGAATTTGCGTTAGTCAGCAAAGTAAAGAAAGTGAAAGGAAATAAGTCCCAAGGTAAGGAGACTGAAAAGAAGGACTTGTCGAGCATCAAGTGTTTTCACTGTCACAAGTACGGGCGCTATGCCATGAATTTCCCATAGAAGAAAGAAAGCAAGAACAAGCCTGAAGTAGCAACAATAGGTGAAGCTCTAGCTTCAAAATTTGAACTTGATTTCACTCTCATTGCATGTATCACAAATAGTGTAATGGGAAGCATGTTGTATTTCGATAGCAATGCCTCCTTCCATATGACGAGGAATAGAGACATCATCAAGGACTTTGAGGATAAATTCCTCAAGGAGAACATAGAGTTTGGAGGTGATGGGAGGTATAGGGTGACCGACATCGGTACAATTACCTTTCGGAGGGAGTCTGGCTCCCCTTTAAGAATCACGTATGCGATGTATGTTCCAGGACTAATGAAGAATCTTTCTTCCTTCGTACTATTGGAATATCATTGCTACGATGTGATTTTTAACAAAGGAAAGTTTTTCCTTAGACACATCACCACGGGGCAGGTGAAAACTATCGGTGTGCAAGTCAAGATCCTATATGCACTTGAGGTACAATATGCCTGTCAAGATTTGAGGAGCAAGGCAAAGGTTAGATACTTGGCGGTTGAGAGGGAGCATGAATTACCTCTCAACATGCAGCCTCACAAATTTGTGGAGTAGCCACAATTAGAGAAGCAGAGAGGAGACTGAGTGGAGACATCCACTCAAGCAGAGACCTCCAATAGGGGGAAATTCCAAGACAAGTGGGCAAAGGGAGCACATAAAGCCATACCTCCAGGTGAGATGTGGGGTGATATGAAGCAATTGTCCCAAGAGCTATAGAAATATGGGTAGGGTCCATTGAGGTGTATTTTGTCTCATGGAACATTACCTTGCTACAGGGCCCACAATACACAGTAGTAGGATGGATCAATGGTGGCTGATGTAGTTAGATGTCAGAGTGAGAAAGGCAGATACTAGTAGCAGTTAGATACTAGGGAGCGTAGGGAAGAGTTGGCAACAATGCAGATGGAAAGTGCAAATTCAGCAATAGTGCAAATTTTTTAGTAGACAATGTAGTAGCTATTAGCAGTCAGAGAATCTGGTGACAGATGCATCATACTAATTCAATTTGGATGATTTTTATTTTCAAAAGTTGTAGTAGCAACAACACTAGAGAGAAGTGTTGCATGTAGAATAGTCCAAAGGCTCCTAAGCGGGATAGAGTTGAATTCCTTTCTTGCTAAGAGGCAGTGTTGAAATTTGCAACAGAAACATTGAAAATGGCAACAAGAAGAGGCTTCTAATTTAATTTTCCCTTAATTAAATTAGAAGTAAATTGTAATTCCACATAATATGACAGCTTGTACAAGTTAAATAAGTCAATAAGGCTTAGTTAGCTCAGTCAATTCAAGTTGAGGGTTAAACTAGAGGCATGTAGAGTTATTCCTAAGTTTTGGGGGTCCAGTTGCAGTTTATTTTTAGTTGAATTCCTTTCTTGGTGAGAGGGAGTGTTGAAATTTGTAACAAGAAATATTGAAATGGCAACAAGAAGAGGCTTCTAATTTAATTTTCCCTTAATTAAATTATAAGTAAACTTTAATTCCACATCACATGACAACCTGTACGAGTTAACTAAGTCTGGAAAACTTAGTTAGCTCAACCAATTCGAGTTGAGGATCAAACTAGAGGCATGTAGAATTATTCAAAAGTTTTAGGGGGTGTAGTTGTAGCTTATTTTGAGTTGGAATTATTTAACTTAATTTTACTAGTTCTAGCTGATGGTGGAACTAGTGAGAGGTCTAGTGAATTGAATTAAATTTACTTCACATGAAGTATTCAATCAGATAACCAATAATTCGCTATAAATAGTTGTTTCATGTCAGTTATAAGGAAGACCCAATTGAGATTGGAGGTAAAGGGATGTGTATTATCAGTTGTATAATCATCAAATTTTTGAAGTGATACATGTAGTCAAAAGAATTCCTATAAAAGGAGGAATGAGGTCACATGTTTAATCATTATTCTGGTGAGCATGAGTTGGTGACACCAAGAAACAAGAAGCACAAGTTTGTGCATGGAGTTTGTGAGGGCAGGGAAGTAGGGGTTTGAGAGACAACATAATTGGCTATGTTGGATTGAGCTGGTTTGTGATGCAGAGAGATAGATTGTACTTGTTGAGGAATTGTTTGGGTTGAACAAGAATTGTATTTTCCTTTCAAGTCTTATGGTTAATGAAATATAGATGGTCGAGGGTTTGAGCAGTGGATTTCTGTTGAAAAACATTGTGTTATGTGTGATTGAAGTTCTTCCTTTTCTTCTTAGTATTTTCATCGATCAATTTTTCTTTTCGTTGATGAGTAGAGTAGATTCTTGTCTTATGTTTTAGCATATGATATAATTTATTGACTCTACAAGTAAAAAATCTACAACTATGACTAATATAAGCTCTATTCACCACATCCCTTGGCCCATACAACAATCTATGTCCTTTGCTCACTCTACTGCAACTTGTTCTTCTACGCAACGACACTCACTTATCATAGTACACACAATGTTTTGTTCTCTTCCCTTCAAAAACATACACTTCAACACTAAGCCCTTTCTATTCCATAGAATCTCTCAGCCTCTCACACAGCGCAAGCTCACTCAGCCTATTCTCAGCAACATAGGCTCTCGGTCTCCTTCTTATGCTCTCGCACTTTCAACCTTTCGCACAACAACAAAAGCTCTCTTGGGTCTTCTTTCCTCTCCATAGGAACTCTCATCCTTTCTCTATAGAACAGGATCACTTGGTGTCACACAAAAACATACACTCACATAGATATCCTCTCACAACTCACTAGTAATAATGTTGCTCCCCCTCCATTTCTTAACTAGAATCCTAGGTTTTGTTTCACTACTGCACATTGGTCAATGTTACCTCCGTTGTCATCCACACTTCTCAAGAGTGTACTAGTACATGGATTCCCATTATATTTTTTGTGTCTAACTAAGCCATTTCTACCTCATTGACAACGAAGAATGGGCATCTAAGCATTTTTGTATACTAAGAATTAATTCTCAGTCAAATTGCACACTCTGATGGCGCTCTACATGCTTATTCATGGTTCACAGAGCTTGACAGGTACTTCGACATTGATTCTCTATTCTTCATTTAATTTAATGAGGCATGCACAGGAGATTAGAGGGAGCTGATTTAAACTTGAGATAGGCACAACAGTCTTCTCTAAGAATTGTGGTTCGTTCTACCTTGAAGCAACGATCTTTGACAGTCGTTATTTATTCCAGCGACCAACTCCTCTATGGTCATTTACTCTTCAGCTCCCAACTCATTCATCCAAAGCCCAAATGCTTCCATTAACAATGTTATGAAATATAACTCCACAACCATTTTGATTATATCCCCTCTCATGTCAGCGTTTAGCCTCTTTTCTACCATATGACCACTACCTGTGATCGTTGGTATATATCTTAGGTGTTGTAATATCGGAGCTCAATTTCTCATAAGTTTTATTAAAACTAATGTTACTAAAGAGAGAGATTATGAGACCCTTTTTCTTAGCCCCTTCTTATTTTTCCCATATGAGCGAGTGTTGTGATCAGGGGCTTAGCACTTAGGTACTAAGGCATTTAGGCTCCTACCAAAGACCTATCTCCCTGTGTATTTTCTTTCTGCCCTTGCTTCTTTTAGCTTCCTCATCCAAGTGCCAACACATGAGATCTACTTGGTATTGTAACCTTTTTAAAAGGAAATTACAGTGGAGTTACGAAATCCTTGTCCTCTGATAATATCCATAACACTTAGGTGCTAGCCCCATCTACACCCTTGGTTCTTTGGGTTTCCACGAGAAAATTCCAATCCTGATCTAGGTGGATATTGGCGGCCACCTTCCTATTCCACTTGGACCCTCACCATTGTTTCTCTTCATTTTCCTTAATTGTAGCACAACTTACTATTTTTGGCAGTTTTTCAAGTCCTAGACTTTTGGAGCTGTTTTGAGGGACTAAAAGATGATTTTAGGGAAAACAAAGAAATTGGAAAAGTCCAAGGTCAAAATTATATTTTTTTAGCTTCCTCTTTGGGATCTTCAAAACGAGTTCTTATGATAGCCAAATGAAGATCGTATGCCAAATTTATGACCTTGGGAAGTTGATGTACCAACTTACAGAAATGGGGCCCACAGTTTTTGCACTTCATCTCCTAGGGTTAGATTTTTGGATATTTAGGGTTTTCCATTGTTTCTTAATAATAAATAGGCCTTTGAGCCTCATTTTAACTTAGTTCAAAGGCATGCAGCTGCAACATCTCTTCTCATAGATAGGTTACCATACCTGAGCTAGTTTATTTTTATTTTTGTATGTAAGCATATTTTAGTTCTTTGATATTAATGAAATGAAGCTTTATTTATGGTGCATCTCAATGTATCTAGGTGTTTATGTATTTCATTGCATTCTGCGTAAGTCTGGATCAGTGGTATTAAAGCAATTTGCTCTTTCTCTGTTTTTCTTTGCATGTCCCTAATGAGGTTAGGGTATAAGTAGTTAGGGCTCAATCTGGTTAAACCTTTGCAATACCTACCTCACAAACCCCGACGAAGTCCCATGGTGGAAGAAAATAAAGATGAGGGGTAGGAGATCCTTTAAAAATATTGCTCGAGGAAGCCCTTAAGTGACAGAGGAACTCGATGATGGATAACTTTTCTTATACCCTTCGACGACTACCCACAGGCAACGCATTTTCATCGAGAAGCAACTCTAGAGGTGCCACTCCTTTTAAGGTACAAGTTAACTTTCATATTTCCATATTTGAGGGCCAGATAAATCCAGACGTCATAGATAAATGGTTAAATCTGTTGGAAGGATATTTTTTAGTTCATGACTTTTCCAATGGGGAAAATATTACTTTTTCACTTCTCGAAGCCACCCCACACATCAAGGACTCATGGGAAAACTACTATGAACAAAAGGACAAGAGGGAATCCTCACTGTTTTGAGCCGCACCCACTTGGAATTATTTCCAAGATGCCATCAAGGAACAATAATACCCTGTCAGTATCTATGAAGATAAATACATAAAGTGGACTATTCTACAGAATATAAGAGACCAAGATGTGTCAGATTTTACAAATTGTTTCCATACCCTTTGCACGAAGTTTGGTATCAAGGATTTTTAGCAAAATTTGGTACTCATGTACCATGGCTATCTACACAAGTACATCGAGGATGAGATGTATTTCTTGGGAATCTCCTTGCTCGGCATAATGTATCAATACACTGTCAAGATCAAGTAGAATTTAAAAGGAGAAATCACCCTTAAACCACAGAGAAAAGGAGAAATCCAAGGCAAAGTGACCCAGGACAACCCACTAAAGCTACAGGAAAAGAACAAAACAATGAAGATAAAGAAGGAAACTAGAAAATGGTCTGTGTTCCATAAGGGTTCTACTCAAAATACTGAGTGTCATGCCAAGTAGTCACTCGTGGCAGAGCCGAAGGCTTCCGAATCAGACGCATGTTTTGACTCTAAGTCGGAACCTAGCAAGGGGAATGCCGAAGGGAAGGATATCATTGACGCAGAAACTAGTGCCATCATGACAACAAATAAGATCCATAAGTGTGACCTTCAATATCTAGCAGAGGGGGAACACCACTTCCACTCACAAATGTGGGTGAAGTGTTCTCCGTTGTAGTTCATTGTTGATAGTAGCAGCCAAAAGAACCTAATTTCATGAAAGGTCATGAAGCAGATGATCCTACTAAATATAGAAAATCCACAACCATATATCATCAGGTGGCCTCACCAAGGATGAGATATCTGTGTTAGCCAAAAAAAAATTCTTCCCTACAACATCGAGCCATTCACGGATGAGGTATCATGTGATGTTTCTCCTCTTGAAGTTTGTGATGTGTTATTAGGACAACCATACCTGTGGGAGTGACATGTTATATATGAGTCTAGACCTCGCTCTGTGATTATTAATTTGGGTGATAATTTCTATAGGATATCGTAGGTAACCCCGCCTACCACCATCTCTTTGACCACTACAAATAAATGTAGCAAGATCATTTCCCATATGAGGAAATATTTTTTCCTTATGATTCACCCTCGGGGAAAAAAAGGGTTGTGGACATGAATTCTAGACAGGTTTCCTCTGCAACAACAATAGCAGATGGACAAGGTTGTGCAGCAGTACAAGGACATTTTCACCTCACTTATAGGGGTGCCTCTGCACTGTCCGGTTATGCACTCCATCGGTATGACCCCAGGTACCTAATGTTTTTATCTATCTACATTTTGTTATGGAGAACAATGAGATCAAGAGGAAAATTCAAGAGTTATTGCAGAAACGACATATCAAGCCAATCTCATCACCCAGTGGGAGTTTTATTGTATTACAACAAAAGGAGGATGGGACCTAGAAACTTTGTGTTGACTATTGAGTGTTGAACAAGATCACTATCTAGAATAGGTACCCAATCCCATAGCTTGATGAACTTTTGGACTAGGTCAAGGGTGGCAAATATTTTAGCAATATTGACTTGAACTCTGGTTATCACCAGGTGCCTATCTAACCCTCTGATGTGTGGATGACTGCCATCAAATCCAAGGAGGGCATTTTTGAATGGTTGGGTGTTGGCTTAAGGGGGCTTGACCTAGGTTTACAGTTAATTAGCCAAAAAAATCCCTACACTACTGGCCCTTTCAACAACAGCTCATGGAGCGCAAACTGAGGTCTCACCTGAAGCAGTATGGGGGGATGTTGGAACCAAGTTTTCGCACCCTTGAGATGTCTGAGGGGTCGGTTTAGTCTAGCTGTGAATACCTTCATGCAGGTCACTTGCCACACTATCTTGACCAACGAGGCCTTCGCGATCTATTATAATCACCTTCACGCAGCCCTAACCAAGGGCTGAGGTGCTTTTGCACTACTAGGGCAGCGGTTTGTGCTATTTCGCCAAGCTACACCATGTATATTACTTATCTCCTTATAACTGTTACTCAATTTCATGTAAATAGATAATTTATCTTATATTCACTTAATCACACAACCGTATAAGTTTGCAGAACATATAAAAAGTGGAATTGCAATTTATACCCAATACATTCAATGCACAAAACAGGAAATAAATACATAGGAATGGTATAAAACTTCTCTTTATTAATGCTTCAATTAGTTACAAAATCAACCTGCCCTGCACACTCAGTTGTATGGGTCCATGCACTTAGTTGTGGACTACTAGGCCTCTACACACTCAGCTGCGAGCTTTCTCCTACTCTACGACGCAAAGACTCGATTGGACACTAAGATAAGATGTAATTCTCTGTCTATTGGTTCCACTTTTTTTTTCTTGACAACTTAGAGCCTCACACTATTTATACAATCACATGGTTTGCGGACCATGGATAGATTTCTGAAGCTGACATTACATTACAAAAATGAGAGTGGACAACTCTATGACCCATTTACAATCTTCGCATCCGCGCCCACAGAACATGGAGTCTTTACATCGGATTTGGTAAAAATCTGCACTTTAAGCCCCAAAACTGGCCTTGGGTGATCCCGCACCCAAAAGACCCCCAAAACAAACATCATGACTCGCCCTCAAGTCATTCTGTTGGTGTTGGGATCTTCACATGGAGACCTCCCAACTCTGCCTAAACTCCTGCAAGATTGGCAGTGCACTAAGCAGCCACCTCTTATATCTCCTGCACATGTTGTTCAGATACTGTTGTATATGAACTGCTTCTTTGTATCTTATCTTGCATTCCCTGCATTTGTTTATAGTCTCGCACCTCCTTTTAGTTACTTGGAGTGTTAAGACTATGCTTCAGTGGGATAGTTAGTGTTATATACCTAGGGGGGATAATATGGGGTACAAAGGGAGGTACCCAAGGGAATAATGTAATAATGCGATGGACCATTAGTAATAAATAAGGTGGTTAACCCATATCATGTAAGGGACCACAAGTAGTTAGTAATAATGTAATGGGCCCATGGTATTATATAGATGGTATTGAGGGAACCATGGTAATGACCCATGGTATTTTATGTATGAGGCCTAAATAGAGGCTAGAGACTCCACATTGAGAGATGTCAAGGAATTTTGTATGAACAGGCATATGGCTTGTGGAGTGTTCTCCTTCCTTAAGGAGCCAAATGTTATGAAACCAACTCACAAAAAGATAGAAAAGATAGATCAATGCCTTACAATCCTTAGACTCCTATTTATAGAAAGGAGGTTTTGTCATTTGAATCATGGAAGAATTGTTCATTTGTGTAATGTAAAAGAGGTTGCCCCCTCGAAGAGGCTGAATTCTAAGGCGTTGATCTATCTTTTCTATCCTTTTATGAGTTGGTTCCATAACATTTGGCTCCTTAAGGAAGGAGAACACTCCACAAGCCATATGCCTGTTCATACAAAATTCCTTAACATCTCTCAATGTGGAGTCTCTAGCCTCTATATAGGCCTCATACATACAATACCATGGGTCATTACCATGGTTCCCTCGATACCATCTATCTAATACCATGGGCCCTTTACATTATTACTAACTACTTGTGGTCCCTTACATGATATAGGTTAACCACCTTATTTATTACTATGGCCCATCCAATTATTACATTATTCCCTTGGGTACCTCCCTTTGTACCCCATATTATCCCCCCTAGGTATATAACATATTGACCATATTTCCCAACGTGAAGCTCATGTACATCTGTGTAGGTTGTTTACCATATTTCTATACCCACCTGGATAGATGCATGTGCAAACCATCTTGTCCATTGTATTTATCTACCGAGAGCACTATAGGTTTCCCAAACTATGAGTGCAACATTTTCCTACATGTGCGCTAGTATTCTAAGCTTACTTTGTGTGTACACCACCAACTTATAGGCGTACCATACAGTACCCAATTCAAGGCCTGGAAATGTTTCTTTTCTGATACCTCCCTTTTGAATCTATCCAAGAAAGCGTCTACCTCACCTAAACCATCATACGTAGGAATATCTCTCGCTTCTGTTGATACACAGTGTAGTGACCTTGTCATCATGTTACAATTAAGCGTGATTACCTCGTGTAACTGGTTATACCATCGTTCTATCTCCACATCTGAATTTGAGCACAGGAGCTTTCACGCTCCCATGAGATTCGTTCGTTTGTAGTGGGATTTACCAAACCTTTCTCTCGCATCGTTATTTTGTAGATGTAGTCCAAATCATCGTCACTTTCGTAGTTGCGCATTGGATCTGTATAGCGCGATCCTTCCACAGGGTCCAAGGGTATAACTATGCGCAGAGACTTATTCTCAAAATAATCTTGCACCTCTTTAGATTAATCAACCTGTTCATGCCATTGGCCCAATTAATTCCTAATAGCATGGGGTAGGGATTGCTGTCATAAACAATCTCTATCACTTCAAAGTCTACTAGCATGCTCGCTCCCTCAATATCCACGATGGTTCCCTGTAATCATCCCATGGGTATTATCTTCTGCTGGTTCGCCATTCACCACTGAATAGGAGACCATTGCAGAATAGGCCTCCCCATGTGCTCCCATGTCTACTTTGGCAAAATGTTCGTATCTGATCCTAAATCCAGAATTACTTGGTCCATCTCATATTCCCTTGGCATGGTCCTAGTGCATTTGTTAATGAGTTCCTGCAATCATTTTACAGCCTGACTGTCACGTAGTAGCTTCATGCATGTTTACAGTAATGTTGTAAGCATAGATGGGTCCGTTTCTAGCTCCGGTATATCTTTTCTTTCGGAAGTGGAGGCATGAGCGAAGCTCTTCTTAGCTTTCATGAAGGTTTCCTTAGCGTGCTCCAAATCAAACTCTTATTCTTTCATCGAAGCCTTGTGAAAAGTACTATCTTTGGGATGTCTACCTTTATCATCCCCTGTCACAATTCCACTTCAGAGCACAATGTTCACATTTGGATCTTCCTCGTGCAGCTCAGACCCCATCATGTACAAGTTTTGAGTCGGGGGAGTTGGTAGCACTCCCTTGTTGCATATCCCATCTCTCAGGGTAGGATAATCTTCCATCTCATGATCAAACAACATACATTATATACATGATGGATGCATTGGGTTCATACAATCATGGGCATAATGTCCTGGCCCTCTGCAATTGTAGCATATCAGCTGTCTGCAACCACTTCCAGGTCCTCCTCTACCTCGACCTTGTTCGCGACCCTGCAATGTGGTTCACGCCACTCCTGCATTTGGGCCTAGCGCCCGCATTTTGGCTTGAACTCTATAGGTGGGAGTTGTACCCATCATCAGCTCATAGCTTCTACAAGTATGCTCATCGTGTCTAACCAATATACAAAAGTTATAGAACAACTATCATGAATTCTGCGTGTACTTTTGTAACAAATGATATTTGTACATAGCATGCTTTCCTCCTAGTTGACAAATCGCACATCACAAAACAGGTGCCACGTCAGGTCCTTCTCGCACATCCAGCCTTAATGACATCAGTCCTCCTCTAGCGAGGTAATTCGCAAGCATAGGGAAGTGGTCTTTATCATGACCCTGGCCCTTGCATTTTACGTACTACACCTCTTCACACACTTTTGGTCAAGTTGTCCTTTCCTGTTTCAAACTTTGCATCTCAAGCCATAACTTTTTCAACTGCACGTGGATCTGCTAGACTCGTAAGTTAGAATATTGGATCGGGGTTTCATGCAGCCTCATCATGATCTCCAAGGCCTCTTCCTGAGTTGTTAACCTCTGTTACAACAATGTGTTCCTCAAATGTGGTGTTAGCGATACTAAAAACCATTTGCAGTGATGTCCATCTGTCAAAGTCATATTAGCTTTGTGAATTGTACACTTTAGCCTCTGATCTAGCTCCTAAGGAGGCTCATCTAGTAGCGTTGTGATTTATTTGAACCCAGTGATCGACTGTGCTTCTAACTTCAGCCTGCTAAATTCCTCATTTAGCATAGTTCTAATATCTGTGATCCTCGCATTCAGATTGTCATTAGAATGCTTAATATACCAGGTCAACGTGCAGTCTTCCAGGGCGCTAACCAGTGTCACTTTCTTTATATTTTCATCTTTAACTCTCTGTGCTTCCCATACGACTCTTATCACGAACTAAAACTGGTTTGGATATTCATTTCCTACTCCCTTGAACACAGGTAACTTTATCGTGCTTGCCATATTGACTCGCAGTGGTGGCAAAGGTGGTATGGGTGAAGATGGAGGTTGTTATCACTTAAGAAGCAATTTCCAAAATTGTTTACTTCAGTTTGATGGTAAAGGTTCGGTGCTAATCTAGGTTTAATTTTTGTTTTCCTTAGAGTCGAAGTCTTAGGAGTCTTAGTGGTATGCTCAAAAGGTCAACTATCCATTCTCATTCATCACTGGTCTCATAACTCACTCAATCTCCATGTGTCAGCTTTGTTCAAATATTATTATGTGTTACATGCTTTGGGTGATTTCGTATCACATAAATACTTTAGGTGTTTTCACAGTGCAACATACTTTAGGTGATTTCGCAGCGCAAAACCGAGATTTTACATTGGCTAGGCTACGAAATAAGAGATTCGTGCAATCCGTAACAAATCTTTCTTTGTTGTCATATCTGTCAAGTTCAGTTATGTTTACATCATCCACTGTCAGCTTATACACTTCAACTATCATGTCCAACCACTTATCTCCATCATTTGAGTCATTATGTACCTTGGTATGCTCATATTGCAAGTTTCAAGAAAAGCCAGGTATTCATAGTCATAATGATGATTGCATTCGTTGCATGAGAAAAAAATCTGCAAGCTTTCAATTTGAATTCATTGAACACGAAGCCAATTTGAATTCATTAAACACCAAGCAAGGCAGCCAAGCGAGGCAGATATCAAGCGAGGCAGAGATCAAAGATTGAGACAGTGTGAGTCATCAAAAATATCATTCCGCTGGAGTTTCATGGAGGGGTCTGCATAAAGAAAGGATCACAGGCCGGGAAGGTGTTTCAGGAGCGAACCTGAAGGTTTATACATAACCTTGAAGAACAGAGAAGTTGAGCATGCATTCAGGCAAGCTGGATGTTGGAATTTTTGCAAGAAACTCTAGGGAGGTCATGCACAAGTCACCAAGGAATTTGCCTTGAATTTCACAGGATTGAACTCAAAGGTTGGTATGCTTGAACTGCAAGTCTCACCAGATGTAATATCCACAGTTACAGAGATTCCAAGGGGGCAAGAAAATTGGTTTAAGAATTTCAAATTTTATATGACCCCATGCAAAGAATTTCTGAAGCAGGAGTTCATTAACTAAGATTTAAACAAGTCTGTTCCTAGAAGTTATGTCAAGGATTCGTATGCCAATTTGCTTACCTGCATACATAGGTACCTTACCTGTGAAGGGAGATATAATAAGGTGTATTCATATCATTTTAAACTTCCGTTTCATTTCAGAGGAAAGACATCTATTGATTTACCTTTCTACTTATTTCCTAGCCTAAGAAAAATGTGTCACAAGGTGCAACTAAGGAAATAAGCCTGTGAGACTTCATTGTTCCACCATGGATTGGTTAAGTTGATTGTTCTTCATGAACTCCAAAGGGTAGGTAGAGATTGGCCCACATTCATCTTCATGTCTGGTTTCAAGAACGAGACTGGTCTCTGTCCTCAAAATGCAAAAGGTTTTCCAGCAACAACTGATCATCAGGCAGAAACAAAGGTTTGTAAAGGTGAAGGCTAGGAAACAGGTAATGGAACCCACCAAGCCACTGATAATCCAAGATACACCCCAACAATCCCAGAAAGAGAAAACTCAAATCAGAGAGGGTGCACATGAATCATCCACAGGTGAAGTAGTCCAGAGAAGAATGACAAGAAGCCAATGAGCTAAGCCAGTAGAAAAACATTGCCTTAAGGAAGTCACACATCAAGTAAGGTAATGTCCCAAATTTTGATCATTTTCTTTGTTGCATTCTTTCTTGAAGAATGATACATCTCCACTCTGTTTTGAAAAGCTTTGGGATAGTTAAAAAGAATGTTTACATATCAAGAGGCTCAAAATAGCAAAATTTTGGTTTGAAACTGTGTTTTTGGAATTACACAGCAGCTTTGTAGCGCACTACAAAACTGTTGAAGATGATGTCTAATGCACAATAGTTTCATAGCGTGCTACGAAACTGCTGAAGCTACAAAATTTAAACTCAGTCAACCGATTTTGAGGGATTGAGGGAAAATTTTTGAAAAAGGAATATCCTCAAAGGATCATTTAAAGGTATCAACTTTCAACAAGGGCAAGACAGGTGGAGGAAACATATATTCGAACCCAACTCTAAAATTTTTGTTATAAAGTGATCACATTTACTACAGTCCATGATATGTTAGACAACTTGGAGGAGGTTTTTGTCTTCACACATGTGAAAGGTTGACAGCACATGAGGAATGTGGCACTCTAATGGATTGTTGGGTAATCAAAGAGGATCAACATGGTTAATTAATTCTAAATATCTTTGAAGAAACCAAAAGCATAAAAACAAGGGCAGTTTCCCACTTCTCAGTAGCAGTAAAGGGATAAAACATTAAGGGCCAGTATGGAGCTTCGAACATCCACCAGAGCTAAATTGAAGGAGACCACTTGTCAGAGAACGAGAGTTGATTGTAATTAATGTTATTACCAACATGATGGTGGAGTTAGAGTCCTAATTGTCTTAGGTTTCTAAAGCTTCTAGTTAGCAGTTTGTTGCATTTAATAGTTAGTTAAAGTTTGAATAGGTGTCATAATAAGCAGAATTCGAGTTATCCTCATGTTGGAGGAGGCATATTAGCTATGTAAAGAATTTTATAAATAGGAGAAAGAGAAATTTACTCAGGGTTGGAAATTTATTGAGAAAAGCTCTGATATTTGGCTTTATGTATATGACTTTGTTTTAGTAATACAAGACTTGACTTCACTTCTCAGGAATCAGAAAGATTTTACTGTTCAAAATGTTGTGTATTATCTTCTACTCAGTGTTTGCAGTGGTATAGATTTGTGATTACTTAGAAATCACTGATTGTGCTCTAATTTCATTCACATATTTATAGACTGTGTTGTCCTATATGTTTTTTTGGTGCGTTCTAAATGGTTGAATTCCTAATGCCCTGACTTCTATGTAAGGTTGATATCATTGTTATACTGAAACGATTATGACTCCTTAAGCCCAATAGATGCCTTTTATTTTTGTTTCCACCACTTATAATTCTGCATTAGTTTACAAGAGTTAGCCATCTTACTCACAATTCAAAAAATCATTAATCCTTCTGAGAGAGCCCTCTCAGGTTGAGGAGGCTAAGCCTCAGCCTAAAGTAGGTTTGAAATAGTTACTTAAGGTCTTCTTGGTCAGCAACCTTCCAGGGTTTGATTTTAACATAACAGAGGTGAAGGCAGTGAAACTGGTGGCGGTGTGGGTGGGGGTGGTATGCGCGGAATCCTTTGTCTTATCAAATGGATCACACTTCACAGAGAGACCTTCCCAAGCTCTTCCTCATCCGCTCGTGGAGGTGAAATCAAAGGGCTATTCTCTGGTCTGCTTCACATGGCTCTAGACATCAAGGTAATTGCATGACCCTCTTTTCACACAATAGAATTTTAATCCAAGTATTCAGAGACTTTATGTACTTACCTCGCGATCCTTTGAGACAGTGTTGCTCCACTTCACTATAGTTAGCTAAAGTGTCTATCGCAAACTCAGTATCCTCCTATAATTCAATCGAGCCAGTGATTAACAGCATGCACGATCTTATCCTGTGATGCTTCCAATCTATGCACCAACACTAGGGTCCACACAATAGGATTTTCAAGTTTCCACCTTCCTTGGCTATATGCTAGCTTTTCAATCCACTTGTACAGCTCAGTAGGGAAATATGCGAAAAATATTTCGTGGATCTCTATGTATAGGTAGTAGTCTAACCTCTCTTCTTTTGTCATTCATCGGTTCCTATTCTCCTGCGATGCAAACTCATGAATTCTTCTGTCCAACCAGCCTTTAATTTCCTTCTTATTTGGATTCTAATGATACAACATCAGACATCTCTATGCAGATTCTGGTCCCAACAATGGAACCATTTTTTGGCCTGAGGGGGCTGACCGAGGTTTAGATTTAATTAGCCAATTCTCCCTTTCAGAAATAGCCCACAGAGTGCAGACTGAGGTCTCACCTGAATTAGTATGCGGCAGTGCTGGAACCAAGTTTCCACACCGTTGAGATGTCTGAGGGTTTAGTTTAGTCCATTTGTGAATACCTTCGAGCAGATCACTTCATGCACTGTCCTAAAGTACGAGGCCTTCATGATCTGTTACAATCACCTTTGCGCAACCCTAACTAGGGGCTGAGGTGATTTCGCATTGCTAGGGCAGCGGTCTGTACTATTTCCCCAAGTTACACCACATATCTTACTTATCTCCTTATAACTGTTAGTTAACTTCGCATAAATAGATATTTTATCTTATATTCACTTAATCACACAACCATATAAGTTCACATAGCATATAAACAGTGGAATTGCAATTTATGCCCAATACATTCAATACACAAAAAAAGATATAAATACACAGGAATGGTATAAAATATCTCTCTATTAATTCTTCAATCAGTTACAAACTCAACCTACCTTGCGCACTCAGTTGTAGCGGTTCGTGCACTCAACTGCGAACTACTAGGCGTCTGCTCACTTAGCTATAGAGCCTTCTCCTACTCTACGACCTAAATACTTGACTCGACACATAGATAAGACTTAATTTTCCATCTATTGCTTCCAATTATTTTTTCTTTACAACTTAGAGCCTCACTCTAGTTATACAATCCCATTGTCTGCGGACCATGGGTAGATTTCTAAAGCTGACATTACATTACAAAAACGAGGACGAACAACCCTATGACTCATTTACAATCTTTGCGCTCCGCACCTATGAAAAATGGAGTCTTTACATCGAATTTGGTCAAAATCTAGGCTTTAAGCCCCAAAACGTGCCTTGGGGGATCCCACACCCTACATTGGGCATGCCTTTTGGGTTGTCAAATGCCCCCACAACCTTCATGAAATTGATATATGGTATCTTGTGACCCTTCACCAATGCATTCGTGGTTGTGTATTTAGATGAAATATTTATCTTCATCGAAATTTTGGAAAAGCACCTCTACCATATTCGACAAGTCGTTCAAGCCCCGTGACAACACAAGTTGTGTGCCAATTTGGAGAAATTCACTTTTTGCAAGATCCAGGTTCAATATCTGGGGTACATCATTGGTGATTTGGGTGTGTATGTGGACACAACTAAGATACATGTCATTTTGGATTGGCCAACCCCAACCACTCTAACAGAGATTCATAGCTTTTTGGGTCTTACCAATTTCTATCACAAGTTTTTGTTGGGGTTCTCTCATATCACTTGGCCTTTAAGTCAAGTCACCAAGGGCGTATTGGAAGAAAATTTCTTTTGGTCTGAATCCCAACATAAGGTGTTTGTTGAGTTGAATCATCACCTCCACTCTGCACTAGTGCTCACATTACCAGACCTGTAGCAACCATTGGAGATTGAGATAGATGCCTCCATTTATGCTATTGGTGGAGTTATTAATCAACAGGGACATCGAGTGGCATATCACAAAGAGACACTTTAAGAAACAATCTGAAAGTATGCCATCTACGACAAAGAAATGTATTCCATTGTGTAGGCCTGTCGACAATGGAATCATTACATTTCGGGGAAGGAAATGGTCATCCACACAATCCACTAAACTCTGCAATTCATACAGACATAAGGGAAGTTGTAGAATGATGACCATAAAAAATGGTCCACATATATGCAACAACTACATTTGAACATTAGTAAAAGAAAAGCAACATGAAAAATGTTGGAGACTACTCCAGTTGACAACTGATCATGGCATTGACCACTGTGCTCAACTTTTGTGGGCACGAGACTACGGGGTGGATGCATCTTTACAAGAACAATCCATAATTTGACAGCACATACCAGACACTCTTGGAAGGTAAGTAAGTTCTAAATTTTCACTTCCAGGATGCATTGTTATGGAACTTGGGACACATATGTGTTCCTTCAAGCAAGTGTTACAAGATGGTTTCAGAGGCACACTATAGTCGGGTTGTTGGACATTTCAGGGTAGAGAAGACAATGGAGGTAATGCAGAAGTATTTTTATTGGCCAAACCTTCAACTAGATGTTAGGAACTGCATCAGATCTTTCACTGCCTATTCCATTGCCAAATAAACTGTCAAGAACCAAGGCCTATATACTCCTCTTCCTACTCATAGTCAACTTTGGGAGTCCATATCCATAGATTACATCTTGGGTCTTCCTTCTACTAAGCATGGAAATGATTGTGTGTTTGTGGTCGTTAACAGATTCTCTATGATGGCCATTATGGCGGCCTGCAAGAAGAGTATCATAGTAGAAGCCACTACTAAGCTCTTGCTTGAATGAGTGTGGGTACATTTTTGGATCCCATGGTCCATTATCTTAGATCAGGACAACATATTCCTAAGTACATTCTGGTCAAGTCTTTGGTCAAGGTTGGATACCATCTCACTAAGTCCATGGCTTTCCACCACAAAACTAATGGCCAAACAAAGGTCGTCAGTAGGATGATTGTACACATTATGTGTATGTACAACTCGAAGCAGAAAAACAGATGGGATGAAAGCCTTCCCAATTTCCAACACAGCTATAACAAAGCTCTCCATAGCTTGACTAGCCACATCCCCTTTTAAGTGGGGTTGGGATTCCAACCACTATGTCCCATTTGTTAGCACCTAAATCTGCCTTAGGTTGAAGGAAGGCAAAGTTCAGGGTAACCACAAACCACGCTCAGTCTGGTAGCTAGCCCTAACAGAACAAGAGAGGGATCTCTCCGTGTCATGCTCAGTGAATAAATAACAATATGGTCTGAGATGACTTACAATGAATATTGATTTTAGGCTAGGTAAATAGATAGGGAACAAGACACAATTTTTGATAAATGGTTGAGTTTTTTGGGATATATGGAACCAAAGAACATCATGAGTAGAGAATTTAACACAAAGGCATAGATTACTTCGTGAGGCAAGACAGGTGGAAAATCTAGCAATTAAATTTGAAATAATGCAAAATGGAAAGATTGTTTAGGAGGGTGAAAAGGGCATAAATACATGAATCCTTTTCAACAAAAGAAGAACACAGAATGTGAAACTTTCCCAAAGGCAGAGCAATAAACATGAATTCTACCTTTTCTTACTTAGAAACTTTCACTAGAAATGAATATGAATGAACTGTGAAACATAACGAAATACATATGAAACAGAAAGAAAATACATTTGCTAAACTCACATCACATGAATCTCATGAACTAGAGCCATAGCCTTCCATTAATTCTCTGTCAAAATGTACAAAGAGTAATTGAGTTTCTCTCCCACAGTCTCCCAGAAATTCCAACCAACCCTTTGCAAATGGTTGTTCATACAATAAATAGACTTTTCCATTAGGAAATGGAATGACCCAAAGTTGGGGAGTTTTTTAAATCATTACAAACTGGAAATGAAAAGCCAACCATTAGTGACAGGTGCAGCGTTAGAAAAATAACAAAACTGTAGCGTAGATATTTTGGGTGACTGCTCACCTTCCTTTTGCCACTTGGATAGAAGGCAACCTTTGGTGAAAATGATTTTTAAACTTTGCCTTAGGTGCCAGGAAAAATGTATTGTAAATGAATGGGCCCACTTGGAGAAAATCACTAATAAAAATTTCGCGGAGCGGAAGTGATTTTGGCCTTTGGGTCTCTGTGCACGGCGCCCAAAACTATATGCGTCGTGCCACTTTGGAGGTGGTTTTGAGGTACTCGCTGAAGTCAAAATTGTGCCCAAGTGTGCTTGTTAGAAATCCCTTCCTATCTACTTTCCAACCCAAGAGGAATTTATGAATTTGGTGCTGATTTCCCCCTCCAAAACTTCAATCTCCCAAGACTGCTTCCTGTGTGTCAAAATAGGGACAAAGAGGTCATTGTTTGAGTGTTTTTGACCTCTTGAGGACTCAAAACTTGCCCAAACTTCTTGGCCATGCACCAACAGTAATTATGTTTCATGTTGAATCTAAAAATATAAAATTCTTTCGATTTAGAGCTCCCTAGCATAAGCGTGCGCCAGTGGCACAGCGCAGAGGGAGAAAAACCATGTTTGTGCACCAAACTTTGTCAAAAGACAAAAAATGCCCAAAATTTTATGAAATTTGGGCTGGAGGTTCTCTATGAAGTGTCATGTTGGGCCAAAGAGGCTTTAGCCAAGATTCAGAGCTGATCTTGCTCTTTTATCCTCTTTTGTCTTTTTGTCGCTCTCCTCAATTTCACCTTCAAATTCCTTATCTGAGCCTTTTGAACTCATGTTACGTGCCCTGTAGTGATAAACCGTATGCCTCAATAATGTTTTTTCCTTGTCGGCCTTCTCTAGCAGTCTCTCAAGGTGGATGTTGATCCACTCGAGCAAAGACTCTCGGTCATTATTAATCTCTTGCTCTAATGGAGTGAGTTCAATCCTCCTCTGTTGGGCAGATCGACGATTCTCACGGATGTTTTGCAGCTCCATGATCTCCTGCTGGTCTTCGAGCTATTTATTCCTCTGCTCTCAGTACCTGATAATCCACTTAGCCCTCTCCAACTTGAGAGACAAGGCTTGGATCTCTGTTTGCTACTCCTGGATGGTCCTTCTAAATTTGACACTCTCCACATCTGTATCATCATCATGAATGAGAATGAAGTCGGCTTCTCGTTCACCTGATGGCCCCTCGTCATGCATGGGCTCCTTTCCCCGGTCCTATACCTGTGTTGCCGATGTCGGAATCGAGGCCCCTTCCACCCCGGGTGGAGATAACACTCGCTTTGATGCTGTTAAGAAATGTCTAACGCCTCTCTGATATGTGATGAATACCAACACACTAGAAGTCTCATGGCGCTCATATTGACGAGAAGGACCACCTATCTCATGTCCAACCTCCGATAATCCATGTGAAGTGTTGAAGAGGTCACGGGAGATTAAATCATCCCAAGTAATGCCCTGTAATCCCAGCTGATGAACCACCAAAATATTAATAGGAGAAAAATGATAAACACGGTTAAGTTGCTGCTGAGGGGTTTTGTGCTAGATGAAGGTGTTCATCCTCTCTATGTTCCTGCAAATGAAATATGGGATGTTTATCATCCGTACCCTGGTAAAATGCATGAGCAACCTAATGTGATAAGCATATAAACGAGAGAACCTCCCCTCACAGCTGAAATATTTCATGATTAACTTCATTAGTGGAGCATATTCATCTTTCAGGTATCGGAATGGAAATACTCTTATGAGCTGCCTCAAGAAACTGGCTTTAATGTATGGCTCACAATGCTGCCGATCAACCTTCTCTTTCTTGTGCCATGGTTCTCCAACGTTCGGTATGCCAGTTGCTAATGAGACAGATGCAGGTGTAAGTGTGAAGGTGACACCAGCTAAGATAGCGTGATCTCCATGTAAGTGAAGCACAAAAATATGAACCAACTCATGATGAAATCGAACACTAGCCACCTTCTGACAAAACTCAAAGCATGACAGATGCTGGAAAATGACATAGCAAGAGGGCAGGCCTGCAATTCTGTAAGAGTGGTTGGTTCTTACCTAACATGTCTGCCAATTTTATGAGGTCTATGGGGAGCCTGTTCTTCCGAGGATGAGTCACTTTGGGTTTCCATTTCATAATCCGATGAATGCTCAGATGCCATGATTGTTGTATATGGACTATGCTTAGACTACCCTTTAATGATGTATGAAACTCTGTGTTGTTATGAATTCTGCCACCAAGGGGAAAAATGCAAAAGGGACTGTTAGGAAGGGGAATAATATGAAGGGATTAGGGATTATCGAGAGAAATTTTGTTTAGGGACATGTAGGAGGGTTTGGGATTTTATAAGGTAGGATTTTTGGGTTTTACCTTTGACAAATGAGTGAGGGGATAGGGAATAGGAGTTTAGTAACTTTTTAGGGTAGGGAAAAATGGGAAAAATGGAATAGGGGAGAAAGGAATGATGGAAAGAAGGGAAAGATGAAAGGGAGGAGGAACCTTGGCATCAAAAAAATGAATTCACAACCCTAACAACAATAGTTCTCGTGACTTTGAGTGGTAGGGTTTTAATAGCTTTTATTGTAACCATAAGCGGCCATAAACCATCATCAAACTAACACAAAAATGGATGAGCAACCGATATTTCCACCCTACCTGGCAAGTTTAAAGGATTGAAAAGGCAATATGTTGCAATTTGGAGAAAATTCGGGCCTTTATGGGTATGTGTCGCGCAGCATACCCAATGCGCCGCGCCTGTGTTGTTTTAACACTGTGTGGTCGCACCCAGTGCACCGTGCTCCCTCAATGCGCCGTGCCCCTCTGCCTATGCATTGTGCTCCCTCAATGTGCCGCGCCCGTTTGCTTGTGCGTCACGCTCCCTCAGTGCGCCGTGCCCCTCTGCCTGTGCACTGCGCTTGTCAGAACACCTCCAACTTTGCCCAAAAACATGCACTAGCTCTCACAATCACTTTCAAATGATTTTCTCTAACCTTGGTGTGCAAAATGACATTGTTTCTTGTGAAAATTCTATATAAAGACTATATAAAGACATTTTAGTCATGGTTTTGATTTTTGTTTCTTCAAAACACACTTTGTTAATGTTTTGTTTTGGCACTTTTTCCATGACCTAATTCAACTCTGTATTTCACTTTTCCCTTTTGGTTTTTTAACTAAAATGATGAAATTTTTGGCACTTTTTTGCAGGGGTAGTTGACATGGCATTTGGCCGAGGAAACCATGACTGCGCGTGAAGAGATCAACTGGACTTTTTTTTTTAAATTATTACAAATGACACACTGTTGACTTTTCTTCAAAACTGAGTTCTGAAGAACAGTCATAATCTGTCAACATAACGATGAAAATATTTAAATCACAACTTTGTAAGGGCCTCCCTCTGGCCTGCATGGCTTTATTGGACATGGTTGAAGACCAAATTAACTGATCCCTATACCTAATGACTGAAATGACTCTTTTCCATTAAAAGATAGAACATTGACTGTCATGGGCTTTAATAAACATTGATGAAAAGACCCAAGTCAGCCGGTGCCAGACATGAGGGGTAAGGGGTAATGACTGACAAGACTCTCCCGTCAAATTATGGCATGACCCTAGCGAAATTCAGTTGAGTGGATGGAGCGAGACACCTAAAAATGAAATGCAGAAGGAATTTTGATCTCTAATGGAGGACTGCCAAGACCGACTCTAACATTGGCTCCAATGGGGAATGGTAGCTCCTTGGAGGTGCCAAGAATAGCAAACCTCTAGAAGAGCTATAGAGTGCCTTCAGCCATTGGGCTATGGAGTCATTATTTCGACAAAGAACACAAGACTCTGACTCATTTCTGAAACCAAAATGACTGAAAAACTGACTCAAATTTGATCTTGAAATGACTTGAATACTAACTTGACAAACTCTAATGAAACTGGAATAAAATGGTATTTACAGTGACAGTGGAAGCAACGTCAACAACTCAGAAATGGTACCACTTTAGAAGCCGACCATTGATCAGCCCTCCTGGAAAATCTTCCCCATTCATTTCCTTCAGAAGAAAGGCATTATGATCCCGATATGCTGCAATCTTGAAGGGACCTTTCCAGAGATTCTCAAATTTACCATGCTTACCCTTTTCCTCATTCGTTGCATCCCACTTCAGCACCACATCATCCAACTGAAATTTGTCTGTCTTTGCTTTTTTGTCGTAAATTTTCTTAATCTTCTCTTGCAACTTGGACGTGTTTTGGAAAACGTCTTCTCTAGTCTGCTGCAAGTGGACCATTTGATTCAACCTTCTCTGCATAAGATCATCTTCACTGCGAGCCTCCTGAAGAAGTTTGACTACCGGGGCTGTGAGAAAGGTAGGAAACACTGTATCAACTCCACAAACAAGCTCAAAAGGGGACATACCAATGGATTTCTTCTGACTGGCCCAATCTGCCCAAAGTGCATTAACCAACCTCTTATGCCAACTCTTCTTGTTTATTTCCAGCAGCTTCTTAATGATGTTGATCAATGATTTATTAGAAGACTCTGCCAATCCATTACCTTGCGGATGATAGGCAGTTGAGTGACCAAAAATGATGCGATATTTCTGACAAAACTCTACCATCCTTTTTGATTTGAAAGTTGTTGTGTTATCAGTGATTAACGTATTCGAGCAACCAAAGAGACAAGATGTTATTTTCAAGGAATGAAATAATTACCGCATCTGTATCTTATCTGGTGGGAATTGCTCCGATCCATTTCATGAAATAATTTTTCACTGTGAGGATCCATCTATGCTAACCGTAAGAAGCGGGATGAATTTCACCAATGAAATCCAACCCCCATTGCTAAAAAGTGGCACTCACCTCAATGGGCTTAAGTGGTAAAGGTTGTAATTTCTACCTTCCTTCGAAAATCTGACACTTATGACAACTCTTGACCACCTTATATACATCAGCAAACAATGTTGGCCAATAGTATCCCGCTCTCAGGACTTTATTTGCTGTTGATTTCCAAAAAAGGTGAACTCCACAGTCTCCCTTGTGGAAATACTCCATGAACTGCTTTGCTTCTTTTTCCACCAAAGAATTCAACAGAACACCACCGGGATCTTTCTAATAAAGTGTAGAATTTAGAATGAAAAACTTGGTAGCCTTCAATTTTAGAGTTCTAGCTTTGCTTCTAGTCATGATGGGTGGTGATGACAAATTTTTAAGCACATATATGATATCTAAATACCACGAAGAAAGATCAAACATTTCAGATACCTGAATTGATGAACCTTCCTCATTCTCATCGAACATAGCAGCGATCAGATTTATGTCTAAGGTGTGCAAGTTTGATTCAGCCATTAACTTTTCCAATCCCTGTCCTTAGCCAAGCTTTGTGGGCTTTATTTCCAAATAATACTCTAACAAAGCCACAATCCACTTTCCTCGTCTCCCTTCTGGATCTGTCTGCACTAAAACATCTTTGACATCAATGTTAGGAACATAAGCCAGAATAAGAGAATGCAGAATATATATTCGAAAATATTTCAATGCTTTCACAAGTGTAAGGGCTTGCTTCTCAATGATGTTGTATTTTAAGGCTACATCTCTTATGGCTCGGCTGAAGAAAGAAATTAGTCTTTCGTGATCATCTCTTTTCTGCAATAACACAACTGCCATAGTATGCTCTGAAGCGAACGAAAACAATATAAAATCATGAGTGTAGTCCGGGCTGACTAGAACTAGAGCTGAAGAAAGAGGCAATTTAACTAAATTGAAAGATTTTATAGCCTCATTTTATAGCCTCCTCCATCCATTTCACTTAGCTACCCTTCTTAAGCATGTTTGTAATCTCTCTTAGGTGTTCAGCAAGATTAGGTACAAAGCGGCGTAGAAAATTCATTTTACCATTGAAAGATTGAATCTCTTTCTTATTTCGGGGCAGATTGATTTGCTGAATCACTTGTACACGTGCTGGGTCAATACGAATGCCATATTTTGAGATAATGTGCCCGAGTAGTTTTCCTTCCTCCATGGTGAACAAGCTCTTTTTCGGATTCAGTGACAGGCCATATTTTCTGCACTTTTGAAAGACAGTTTTCAGGTAGTACATGTGTTCTTCATCAGATTTGGAAAACACCATGAGATCATCCAGGTCCACAACCAAAAATACATCCTTCTCATTTGTGAAAGCCAAGTCCATTGCACACTAAAATGTGGCACCCATGTTCTTCAAACCAAAAGGCATTTTAGCGTAATGAAAAGTTCCCCATGGAGTGGTGAACGTTGTCTTGTCTTGGTCATCTTCATGGATAGAAACTTGGTTATATCCATAATAACCATCAAGTAGTGACATATGAGATGCTCCCACTACTCGCTGAAATATATGATCCATTTTGGGCAGTGGATAGTTATCTTTCAATGAAACTTTATTGAGATTTCTAAAATCAATGCACAAGTGAATCTCACCTGTCTTCTTTCGTACAGGCACCAAATTAGAGATCCAATCCAAAAATATGATGGTAACAATGATTCCTCATTTGTACAACCTATTTATCTCCTTTTCAATTGATGGCAGTAGCTTTGGATTTAGCCTTCTCAACTTATGTCTGAAAGGTTTCTGATTCGGCTTAGCAGGTATAGTGTGCTGAATTATATTGGTATCATATGTCTTCAAATCAAAATAGTCCCAAGCAAACACATCGGCAAATGAAGACAACAAACTGATATATTGGGCCTTTATCCTTTGTGGCAATTCTTTAGACAGTTTTACCATTTTAGGATTAGCAGTTGTTCCGACATTGACCTCTTCCACACCCTTCTCTGTTGGCTGCAATGTTGGTTTGCGGGCTACATCATCTTGATCAAAGAGTTCTTCTAAAGGTACGAAGCCTTTAGGAATAATGTTATTCTTCAACTGCAACACGTCCATTTGATTGATATGCACCTTATCTTTACCATTATCTTTACCATCATCATTTTCTACATCAATTGAGGTTTCTTTGAACTTACCTTTCTTTTGCAGAAAATCATCAATCTCCTCATCATATTGGGAAACTTGCGAATATCTCTAATTGTCCGGGATAGTTGAACGATGCTTGACATGGATTTCGAATTTATTACTAGAGTTCATCGGGATATTCAAACTACTTGCTTCCTTAACAAGAGCATCAACAATGCTATTTTGTACACGAGGCACACATGTCAAGGTATATTGTGAAAATAATTTTAGGATGTCTAGAATTGCATTACGGTAAGCCCGCATCTGAGGTTGCTTTGCTTGATATTCACCTCTGACCTGCTTAATCACCAATTTGGAGTCGCCATATACTGCAATCCTCTTAGCATTCAACTTTCTTATATTTTTTAGGCTAGCAATCAGAGCTTCATACTCAACTTCATTGTTTGAACAATCAAAAGCTAACTTGTAAGAGCATACCCGCACATTACTAGGCACTTTGTTTGGGGCACAGAAAGGACTACGTACCCAAATCCCAATTCCAACGCCATCATTTCCCACTGCTTCATTGAAATCCATGGTCCACAAACCTTCTTCCTCTTCTTGCAAGTGCTGAAAATCTGTTTGTTGTGCTTTGTCTGCTTGCTGTCCATTACTTTCAGCTGATCGCTCAACAGTGTTCTACTATTCTTGTCCTTTTTCTTTAAAAATCCTTTGAAATTATCTACTATTTCTGGAATATTTTTTGCTTCTACAAACTAACTATCGATATCATTTAAACTATCAGAATACAAAATGAAAGACTCTAAATCTGTATGTACATAATTAATCGGATGATTTATTGGTTTCTCCTTGCTTGTAATCATGTATTTCATTTTTTGTTCCCGATACAGTTTCCTCATTTGGCCAAACACCAGAATCGTTGCATATAAGAAATCTAGTTGTAGTGCCCCTTTCAATTTCGCTACCCAAGACCTGGAAAGAAGCATGGCAAACCTGGGAGGAATATCTGCTACAACAATATCCATCAAAACATTCTTCATTGGGATTTGATACAGACTGACAACCAAGTCTTTGATGAGCCCGATACGTCTTACTGTGCTGGAATCAAACGAATAGAGATCATGGTATTGACGGGTGACATCTAGACCCAGCTTATCCATGATAGCCTTGGGCATGAGATTGTGAGAAGCACTGGAATCAAACATGGCATTATGTAACACAAAATCATGCAATCTTAAACTGATATAAAAAGGTGGCACATCATTATCTCGAGACTCACCATTCGATGCTAGCCCAAAAATCATTTCGGGTTGATCATCTTCGACATTCACCATGTTAGACATTGGGTCAAAATTCAAAATTTTAGACACTTGCCCTCTATAACTGTTGTTCCTCATTATTTCAGTCAAGGGAATGGATACCTTCAATTTAGAAATTTCATTCTCTAAATTAAAAGTGGAAAACTTTTATACCTCTTTGATTGGGATTTCTTTCCTTTCCTTTTCTTTCGATGTAATTGGATGACTTGATTTTTCTGCTGATGGTGATTTGCTGCTATTAGGATCAACTGCCTCCTTTCCTTTCCTTTGTGCAATTGATGAATCATTCTTTGATGCCTCAACGTCCTTCCTCTTCTGAATTGGTTTAACTAACACGTCTCTATTTCTTAGTGAATATCGCTGCTACTGGGGAGACAGAGCATTCATATATCCTCTTTGGTACTCATTTGATTTTTCCTCCAAAACGGTGTCATTGGCTAGAATAAAATCTGCATCTTTGTGCGCAACCGAGCTTTCTACATACTCCTCATCCTCAGTAATATAAATAGGCAAATCATTAGGAGTAAAGAAGTGGTTTTCTTCACCTATTATATTCCCGTCCTCATTTGACTCCGGTCCATGCACAAAATTTTGCTGCAAAGGTGGTTGTACTGGCTGTTGTGCTGTCTGCTCTTGGGCTCGCTGATCTCTCTGCCTTATTCTATATTGTGGCTATTGCTGGCCACGGAAGTTAGGATTTCTAACTTGTGGCTCAGGTTTGTCAAGTTTCACCCTTTCAAGCATCTTCTCTACCTTCCGTAGTAATTGATCTACCGAGGAAGATTCTTCTTTTACGGTGACCTTCTTTTCAGCCTTTTCTCTAGCCCTCTTGGTCAACATATTTGCTTCAACACTGACTGCGATCTTATGCATGTCTTCCATTGTGGCCGGTTCTCTCTCTCTTAATTGATAAGCCATGTCAGCATCAAAACCATCCGGAAACTTCACCATGGCTAGCCCCATAGGTGGCCTTAGATGATTGGGAATTTCATTATAAATAGAATTGAATCTAATGGAGTAGTCTTGGACTGACTCATCAGCGTTTCGTTTGATTTGCTCATATTCAGCCAGAATTTGGAGAGGATTCTTTTTCACTTCCCAGCAGCCTAAAAATTTTCTTTGTAGGTCAGCCAAGGTAGCGATACGTGCAGTCGGAAAACCTCTGAACCATTTCCTCACTTCACCCGCAAATGTCTATACAAAGAGTGTCATTGCCACATTCTCTGCATCGATCTCATGAAGGTCACAGAAATCTGCCATTTTGTCCACATGTTGCTGAGCGGTAATGCTGTTAGGAGCGCCATCAAACAACGAGATTTTTATTTGATAATATGCAGGCATATCATCTAAAACTTGAGGCAACGTAAGAGGTGAAAAACAAGCAGCCATCACTCTTGGTAGGTTTGGTCTTGGAGGTGTTGGAGGAGTGTGCGCAGTTTGTAGGGGGTTAACAATTGGAGTTTGAAGCTGTATCACAATGTAATTATCAATTGACTGGTTAGCCCTTTCAATTTATAAGTCTACAAGAAACTGTGGATTGGGGACAATAGAGTCAACCGACATTTCGGATTTGGTCTCGAACAATGATATTTCAAACTGCTCATCAAAATCTAGCTCTTCAAGATACTCAAATATGTCAGGACATGAATGGGATTTGAACACGCGAGATATAGAGCTCTCTTGATAATGAGGTCTTGGAATCAAATTGGGATTTTCGTAGATGTGAGGAGGATCCGAATCTAGATTAGCTCTGGTATATCATCTAGAAGCTGGTTCTTCCCTAACATGTCTACCACTTTTATGAGGTCTCCAGGGAGCCTGTTCTTCCAAGAATGAGTCACTTTGGGTTTCCATTTCATAATCCGATGAATGCTCAGATGCCATGACTGTTGTATATGGAATGTGCTTGGACTACCCTTTAATGATGTATGAAACTCTGTGTTGTTATGAATTCTGCCACCAAGTGGAACAATGCAAAAGGGATTGTTAGGAAGGGGAATAACATGAAGGGATTAGAGATTATGGGAATAAATTTTGTTTAGGGACATGTAGGAGGTTTTGGGATTTTATAAGGTAGGATTTTGGGGTTTTACCTTTGACAAATCAGTGGAGGGGATAGGGAAGAGGAGTTTAGTAACATTTTAGGGTAGGGAAAAATGGGAAAAATGGAATAGGGGAGAAGGGAACGATGGAAAGAAGGGAAAGATGAAAGGGAGGAGGAACCTTGGCATCAACACAACGAATTCGCAACCCTAACAGCAATGGTTTTGATGACTTTGAGTGGTATGGTTTTAAGAGTTTTTATTGTAACCATAAGGGGCCATAAACCATCATCAAACTAACAAAAAAATGGATGAGCAACCGAGATGTCGACCCTTCCTGACAATTTCAAAGGACTAAAAGGCAATTTGTTGCAATTTGGAGCAAAATCGGGCCTTTATAGGTATGCACCGCGCACCATACCCAGTGCGTCGCGGCCATGTTGTTTTAACACTGTGTGGTCGCTCCCAGTGCACTACGCTCCCTTAGTGCGCCACACCCCTCTCCCTGTGTCCCACACTGCCTCAGTGTGTTGCGCCCCTCTGCTTGTGCGCCGCGCCTGTCAAAACACCTCTAACTTTGCCCGAAAACATGCGCTAGCTCTCACAATCGCTTTGAAATGCTTCTCTCTAACCTTGGTGTGCAAAATGACATTGTTTCTTGTGAAAATTCTATATAGAGACATTGGAGTAATGGTTTTGATTTCTGTTTCTTCAAAACCCACTTTGTTAATGTTTTGTTTTGGCACTTTTTCCATGATTTAATTCAACTCTGTATTTCACTTTTCCCTTTTGGATTTTTAACTAAAATGATGAAATTTTTGGCACTTTTTTGCAGGGGTAGCTGACATGGCATTTGGCCGAGGAAACCATGACTGCGCCTGAAGAGATCAACTGGACTTTTTTTTTAATTATTACAAATGACACACTGTTGACTTTTCTTCAAAACAGAGTTTTGAAGAACAGTCGTAATCTGTCAACATAACAATGAAAATCTTTAAATCACAACTTTGTAAGGGCCTCCCTCTGGCCTACATGGATTTATTGGAGATGGTTCAAGACCAAATTAACTGATCCCCAGACCTAATGACTGAAATGACCCTTGTCCATTAAAAGATAGAACATTGACTGTCATGGGATTTAATAAACATTGATGAAAAGACCTAAGCCAGCGGGTGCCAGACATGAGGGGTAAGGGGTAATGACTGACAAGACTCTCTTTTTAGATTATGGCATGCCCCTAGCGAAATGCAGCTGAGTGGATGGAGCAAGACACCTAAAAATGAAATGAAGAAAGAGTTTTGATCTCTGACGAAGGACTGCCAAGACTGACTCCAACACCATTGATGTGGCCATACCATTTGCAACTACTTAGGAAGATTCAGATCATGTCCAGTCCAAAGATGGTAGGGCTAACAATTTCATTAAGCGAATTTTCAACACATCCTCTAGCAAGTCCATGATATATTGGACAAAACCATTGTAATGTAAAAGCAACGTAATGATCATCATCGGCTGCATCAAAAATTTTAGGTGTGCAACAAAGTTTTGTTACATTTTCATAAGGAGCACCTCGTTGGGCCCAATAGCAAGCTTCCCCTTCTCCGATATGGGCCTTACACCATCACTAAGGATGTAGTGGACAATTCTTTTGAGCTCAACATTCCACCATTCCTTGGCCTGCCCCTATGTTCAATGTGGACTGCCTTCGACCATACTTTACACCATTACTTTACACATCATACATTGTAGAACAACTCACACCAATCGAGTTAAACCCAAACTAGATAGAACAAGCCACAAATGATTGGAACATGGATACATAGATCAATAACACTCACCAGTAGAAGATCCAACTGTATCGGGTTGTCAAATCTATAGAATGCCTTCACCAAGGAAAGTGGCCAACCAAGGAGCATGTTGAGCAGATGTTTCCCAACCTCATAGAGGCACTCAATGCAATGGGAGACCATTGCTTCCTATAGGAGGAAGACTGATCTGTTAAAGAATCTAGGGAAAACATAAATTAGGGTGATAATTCATTACATGATAAAAATTTGTGAAGTATTTATACAATTTAATCTTAGCTTAATCTTCCATTCATTATTAGTGTGTGTGTTTACTTCATAAAATTTCTATCAAAACAAAAGAGACAAAAGCACAAATATTTGGCTTTCTACTAGGGCCAAAACCTCTCCCTGTTGGAGAGGAAAAGCCGCACAAAATTATATTTATGGAGAATCCAATAGATAAATATGTATACCATGACCCTTGACACATTCTGCCTCTCCAAGACCAAGACATCAAATACTTTTGAGATCATCATTTTTCTGATCCTATGACACTAGTGTATCACCAAGAACACCATTACTGTAGAAATATCATTGAGGCCATCATTGCTACACCATGGTTGCTGCTTTAGACTATTACTGAGAGAATCTCTTCACCTTCCTTGAGATCATGATTGTACTTCACTGTAGGTTCATATCACTATAAGACCATGATCCTTGTCACATTATCTTTGCTGAGACTGACCCTCAACATGGTGATCATTGCTTCTTTCATTATCATGTTATTACAACTTATTGTGATTGCATCTGAAATATATATATTTATATAGTATATATATATATATATATAATATATATATATATATATATATATATATATATATATGCTTAGATCACTAGGAGGAAGATTTGAGTATTTTGTTATCATTTAGATTGTATGTATCCTTTCACAGGTGTGTCAAGCATTACTATCATCACCAGGACGCATTTCATCAAAATGATAGTGACAAGACAGTATGCCAAGAGTGTAGATCTATTCCTTGTATTCTGAACCATTGTTGTTCATTATGTCTAGGCTTCTACAGGGATACCACCAAGATCTATATACCAAAATTTCTCCTTCTCATGCGATATCAATCCATCCGAGATATATTTCACTGAAATTCCAAGATTGTCATCACAGGAATTAACATTATGTCGAGAATGTACTCCATCCTCATCCTAAGTTATTTCTTCTACATCCATTCGAGATTCATCTTGATTGCACCTATAGGTCTTCCGAGAATAATATCTCTCCTCCATCTATCTGAGATCTAGACATTCGATTCATAGGTATGTCCAGAATGTGTCTAGCCTAGAGCTCAAATCACTATTGCATCCACATCTGAAGTCATTCCTAATCCATGCAGCTAAGATCATGACTACACCTAATACCCAATTGAGGTGTAGTAAAACCCTTGTTAGTGCGTAAATCTACCTCAGGCTGAGAAAGGTAGGATCTAGGGTAACATCAAACCATGCTTAACCTGGCCCTACTAGGTTGGGAGAGGGCTCTCTCCTTGTTAATCTTAGAAAAATATGATCAATGAGGCTTGAGATGACTCATGTGAATACTAATTTTAGGCTAGGTATGTGTGTAGAAGTGTTTGATTGAATTTGATGATGTTTTGTTGGCTCAAATGTGAAAGGCAGATTTGGGTCTGGGGAATGAGGCTCAGTTTTGCAGAGATCTCTATGGGGCAAGGTAGGAAATGGTTTGGTACTTCAAATTGAGTTATATGGATAGATTTTAGATAGTTAAGGAGTTGAAGAGGGCATTAAAGTCTCAGTGATCCTCTTCAAACAGCCGAAAACATAAATAACTAAACAAACCTTAGGTAGAGCACTGCAAATCAATGAATTCTACCTTTATCCTTGTTTGATTTAGTTAAGATGAAGCAAAGAGAGATGATGGAATACATAAAAAACATGTAATATTACAATTACAGAAGGAAACACAATACCAAATCAAGATTCCACAAGAATCCCATAAACTGCTACAAACCCTCGTCTATTCCTTTGCCAAACTGCTGAAATGAGTATACAATGAAGCTTCAACCTTTCCTAAAAGTCCAACCTTTGCTAATGACTGAAAAATTACAAGATATAGGCAAGAAACAACTAATACTAGCCTCTAGGGGTTGATTTCATAAGTTTAAGATCTGTTCCAACAAAGTCTACACTGGGAACTAAAGAGTAAGCAGTGGAACAGCTTACCTCAGAAAACTAGGAAACTGATTCATTCAGTTGCAAACTACCTTTTCATGGATGAATCTACCTCTATGAGTGAAAATTTAGCATAATTACATCAAAATCCATCAAGTCACATTAAATTACATCATGATTTTAAATATTAGAAATATAAAATTCAAACTGTGAAGAAACTAGGCGAAAAATAGAGTTTTCTGGCGAAAATGAGCAAATTTCCTCCTATGCGTCGCACGCATTTCCTTATGCATAACACCATTTTGCATATGCTTTTGGAGGCCTTCCCGGTGTCTCAAAATTGCTCCAAGTGGGCTTGTTAGAAAGGTCTATATGTGTACTTTCTAGAACAAGTGGAACCTCTAAATTTGGCCTCCATTTTCCTGTCCAAAACTGAGTTCTCCCAGCACTGCTTCCTGTGTGTCCAAAAAGGGGCAGAAAGGTCATTTTTGAGGTGTTTTTGACCTTTTTGGCAGCTCAAAACCTATCAAACTTTCCTGGCCATTTGTGGGAATTCATATTTTTCCATGAAAAATCCAAAAAATCTGAGTTTTCCTCAAAAGGAGGTCCCTAGAAAAAGCGCGCACCAGGTGGCACAGTGAATCAAGTAGAAAAACCTGTTTTTTAGGCTAGAAATTTCAAAATTTCAAAAAGTGTCCCAAATTTCATGAAGTTTGGGCTGAGTTTCCTTCATTAAGTTTTGTGTTGGGCCAAGGAAGCCTCAGCCAAGATCTGGAGTCTATCTTTCTCTTTTCGTTTCGTCGATTCTTTCTTCAACTTGGCCTTGAAAATCCTGATTCTAGCTTTGCACACCTTGTTTCTCGCCAAGTAGTGGTAGGCCATGTGACTCAACATAGTTTTCTCTCTGTTGGCCTCCTCTAGCATCTTTTCTAACTAGATATTTTCCCTCTCAAGTGAAGATTCACGATCAGCATCAATTTCTTGTTCAAGTGGTGTCAGCTTGACTTTCCTCCTCTTAGCAGCTTGCCATTTTTCTCGTATGTTTTGTAGCTCCATAATGGTTTTTTGATCCTTTAGCTATTTGTTACTTTTCTCTAGATATTTTATTATCTACTTGGATATTTCTAGGTTGAGAGACAAATCATGAATGTCCTCTTGCTTCTCTCGAATGATCTCTTTAAGATTTGAGCTTTGTGAGCCCAAATCGGTGTCATCATCTTGAATAAGAATGAAATCTGTCTATTGTCCTCCTGAAGGCCCCTCATCATGTAATGGCCACTTTCCCTTGTCCTATACCTACTCTACTAATGGAGGAAATGAGACCCCTTCCACCCCGGGTGGAGATAGTACTCGTTTTGCTGCTACAAACAACCTTTTAGTGCCCTTTTGGTAGGTGACAAACACTGGCACACTAGTGGTTTGCGTCTTCTGAATCTCCTGCTGATGTGAAGACCCTCCTGTCTCATGAAGAATTGCTGGGGGTACTTGAGGACCTGTAAAGACCTCATGTTCAATAAAATCCTCCCATGAGATGTTTTGTAAACCAAGCTGATGCAAGACCACAATTTTGATTCATGCAAAATGATATATGCTATTATACTCTTGTTGAGGAGGCTTCCTGTGCACTAAGATGGTCATATTCTCAATGTTCCTGCAAATAAAATAGGGGAGATTCATCATTCTCACCCTAGTGAAGTGCATCAACAATCTGATGTGATAAGCATACAAACAAGAAAATCGGCCCTCACAGCTAAAATATTCAATTATGAGTTTCATCAAGGGAGCATATGTGTCCTTCAGATATCTAAAGTGAAAAGCTCTACTGACATGTCTCTAATAACCAGCCTTGATGTAAGGCTCATAATGCTCTCTATCAATCAGTTGTCTTTTATTCCACTACTCTCCGACATTTGGAATTTGAATTGCTTGAGAAATAGTCTCAGGTGTCAAGGTGAATGTCAAACCTACCAAAGTGACCTGGCCATTATGAAGATGGAGCACAAACAATCTAGCCAACTCATGATGGTACTTGATTCTCTCTACCATCTCACAGAATTGATAACAAGATTGGTGTTGAAAGAATGTGACTACAAGAGGACAGGCCAGCAGCTCAGCAAGTGAAGTAGGCTCCTCTCATATATGTTTACCACCCTTGTGAGGTCTTGGTGGTGCATGAATTTCTCTAGAAGAATCACTGACTATCTCCTGATCTCTGTCATAGGAAGAATCTGACTCCATGTTTGCCAATGTTTGAGTTTTCTTAGATGAGTATGAAGAGATTTTATGGTGTCTTTAGGTTTCTACTCCCAAGGATAAGAATGTATGAGGGACTGTGGAGGGAATATGTATGAAGGGTTTTGGGAATATTTGTTTTCAAGTTTTTAGGGAATAGAAGGGTTTAGGGAATAGTATTTAGACCTTGGGACAACAATTAGGGTTTGGGAATCTTTAACTAGGGTTTGGGATAGTAGGACTAGGGATTTGGGATTAATAATTTAGGGATATGGGGTTTAGGGAGTGGGTGGACGAGAATGTAAAGAGTGGGGTAAAATGAATGAGGGAATGAAGGAGTGAGGGAGTGAGAAATGGCTAGGAGTAGAATTAGTAGCAAGAAATACAATTTGTAAACCCTATGCAACTATTTTTGACAATAAATGCAACGAGGTGGGGTTTTGATTTTTTTCTCATTAAATCACCATAAACACCAAGATAACTCATTAATTGGTCATGGGAGAAATGTTAACTTACTTGAAACAAGTGAGGATTGAGCAAATTTGAAGTTTTGGATGAGGCTGTGGGTGAAATCGGGCTTGGAACTCTGTGCACCACGCCACAAACCCAGTGCGCCGTGCGATCTCAATGTGTCACGCCTGTGTAAGTTTTACACTACAGAGTGCGGCCCAATGTACCGTGCCCTCTCAATGCGCTGCGCCCACGACACAATGTGCCACGCCACTAAAAATGCCAAAGTTGTTGTCGTTTTTGCTCTTTGGCTTCAACATGACCTTTCTCTTGTTCACTCTTTCTCCTTTCTATGCAAATGAACTCTTTAAACATAAAAAATGGTTTATATACATAGGATTTTAATTTTTCACTTATAAAAACCCACTTTGTAATGTTTTCCTTTGACTTGCTTTTAAAACTCTGTTTTTGGGCAATTCGCTTTATTTTTGCCTTTGATGAACTGAATGCTTTGACTTTTCTGTTTGCCTTGCAGGTGATGGAGTTGATGAACCTTGGCAAGGTGACCAGGGTTGCCACTGAAGTTATTACATATGAAAAAAATGAAATTAAATCAAATTTATACATGAAAACATAAAAAACTTTGCTTTTCCTCAAAACAAGGTTTTGAGGAAAAATCAATCACTGAGCATGTGATTATGGAAATTATTGTTGCTAAAACTTTATTTGATCTCCTCATGCACCTGTTGACTATTATTGAGCATTTTGAAAACCTTATTGACGAAACCCTAGACCTAATGAGACATAAAACCCTAAAAATGACTTTTGCAAATCTAAAGACCAAAAATGACTGCAGATGATCTAGATGAATGAAAATGGGCCAGCAAGTAAAGAACATGAGGGAAAATGTATAATGAGTCACTACCGTCAGATGATCCATGACCCTAATGGAATGTAGCTAATCGAGTGAGACACCTAACATGCAATGCAACAAGAGAATTTGATCACTGATGGAGGGATGAAGATACCGACACTAACAACCGTAATGTGGATCTACTCCTTCATGTGAAATTTCAGAGAAATGCGAAATTTTCTTGTATGATTTGCACTGACCCTAACTGGGTATTTATAGTAGTGTGTGGTCCTATTTTGATCTGACTTATACTTGTGAACCAAAATTTTTATTTGCTTGATCCGACATGACTTCCATTTATTCAATTAATTCTATTTTGGAGCTGACATGAACAATTCTTTCTTCTTATTGCTTGCATACTTCTTGGAGGATTATGCTTGGTCTTTGGAGGGCTTCTACACATTTTGTAGACTAGTGTACATTGCACATAGGCTCATAAAGAGCTTCTCAATACATGACATGACTCTTTGAAATATAAATAAAATCCTCAATACATCAAGAAGAAGTCTTTTGCCCTATGACACTTCTTGCTCGTGAAACCCATGTAGAAATATATACAAAAATAATTTATTCTCTTTATTACATCATTTATAAGGATCAAGTCATTATGAAGACTGATCCTAGTTACATTTTCTTCAACACTCCCTCTTAAGTAGGGAGGTATTCAAAACAGTACTTTTCCATTCTCAATCTGAAGAATTTCTCATAAGAGGAATCAGATTCAGAATCCATCTATTATATAACATAATTTCAACCAACATTGTTTCACATAGCAATGCCTTGACTAACAGCTCCATCTGTCACTTATATTAGAGCACAATGTTGGTAGGACCAATGAATTATAGACACATATCATCATTGTCTCTCCTAGGGTCATACGCACTCGGGTGTTCTCCGAGTATTACCTAATATGACTATTCTCATATTGGGTTCCCAACCCTCAAGAATATCAATCCTTTTTCCCACTCTTGTCCTGGATTCCCTACCACATCCTCAAAGAGTGTCAAATGCCAAATGTGTTGGCATTATGATACAAATGTTTTCCTTGATGGCAACTCACTCAGATGACAATTCACAAGGTAGTAGACTAATAAGCAAAGGATTACAGATCAGACTCCAAAGAATGAAGAAAGAGAGGTATACGCAAGTTCACCTTGTCCAAGCTACATATACATGCAAGTTTACTGAACAAAAGGAGCGTATAACGTATACACGCACTTTCACAAGAGGGAAAGTGTGTACATGTTGGAAAACTAAGTTTTTGGTCTGAGGTATTTGGTCCAAGGGATTGGTCCTAAGTGGTTTTGATCCATGGTATTGAGAAAAGGCCTAAAAATATATAAGAAGGAGAAGATCATTAGGCCAATGTGTACACGTATTGAATATATGATGAAGTGTGAGATCCAGTATGCAGGTTATGGGTTTCTAATGCCTTGCTTGATTTGATCTAAGGACGCACCTATATGGCTGATGAAGGTTGATGGAACGTGATCATAAAGCATGAAATGTCTTATCATTATGTGGTTTTTATCATGGATAGTCTAAATCTGAATACTGACACATGTTTTATTATACAAATGTTATGATCTGGGTAATACTGAATTCTAAAATAACTGTGAAGTTTTTAAGTTAGTATTTGTAGATCTATATGTTGGTTCGATTTGGTAAAAGTGTGTATACACAATGGTTATGCTCATCAGAGTAGCTTATACATTATGAAATATGATATTTACATTTGTAGTTGGTTCTAGTGGTCGTTGTAGAGTTTTGGGTTCTCCTCTATGTTTTGGTGACTATGTTTTCATGACAGTATTCTGAATTTTCAGATTGGTTGATTGTGATTTGCCTCAATGATGATGGGACTTCAGTGATTCAGTTGTGGGTGACTCAAAGATTGATGATTGAGTTTCAATGATTGGTTAATGCAAATGTATTTGATGGTTGTATTACAGTGGTAATTGATTTTGGGCTTTAATGTTGTTGATGGGTCCAGTATGAAGATTGGATGAAACGTGGCCTTCCAATTTTGGTGTTGTGATCCAGGAGTATCCAGTCTGAAAATTTATGAAATGTGGTCCCTGGAGGAAGAGAGAATGGAGTAGCCTTTTGTAGGTCGGCGCCTTTGTACTGATAAACATATCAGCTAGTACAAGAGCCAAGGGTTGGAGCTCCCTTTCAGTAGTAGCTAGAAAACGAGTGAAGGTTGGAGCCTTCAATAGGTCAGCACCTACTTACTAGTAAAAATATCAGTTAGTACAAGAGCTAGGGGGTTATAGATCCCTTCTAGTAGAATTTGGAGAACGAGAAAACGTTGTAGCCTTCTGCAGGTGGGGGCCTACATACTTGTATGATTGTGCACAAGTACAAGATTGTGAACATGTTTTTCTTATATTAGAAGAAGACAACAACAGGTGTTTTTTGTCCCACATTGGGTTTCCACCTTAAATCTTGGCATTCATGTGTGTTTCTTATGTGTCATGGTTTGTTCTGTTATTACTACACCTGGTTAATGTTTATATGATTAATGAAGTACTAATGCATTGATTAAAGATCAACATATGATGAATTAACTAAATCATAAGTTTGCTGGATATATTTTGGTTGCCTTAAATACAGTTCTCTTTACACGCAAGTTTCCTTCATTGAAGTAGCATATATAAATTTGAGTATGAAAAGAAAAATATTATTAATTTGACTAATACTGATTCACCCCCCCCTCTTAGTATTATTTCCAATAAAATGATTATGCAATCCTCCATTATTTCTTGCAAATGAAAGACAAGAATGTCATATCTAACTCTCCCTTTAAACCAGGGACGAGTTCGAATTTTCTCTTTACTCAGAAACTTGCTCGAGTTCCTTTACTCATAGGAACCTCCAAGAGCTCCCTCTTACCGAGGGACTTTATCATAAGTTATTTATAGGTTCTTCTACTCAACTGATGATACAAGACTTTGATTTCATCAACTTCTTCACATGTAGGGTTCAGCCATCCATCACTTTCCTGCATCATGTCATCCCAGAAGGTATCCTTCATGGCTTTACATTTGGGGCTTCCTTCGTAGAGTCATGTAACTTCATTTTCCCTTCAAAGGTGATTCACAAGGTACATAGTTGTGGCATCCTTCACAACTCTCCTTACCTTGGTCCTACACACATACCTAGACTTTTCTAAGAGGTCACAAAAAATAAATAAATCACATATTACCTTTTCTTGATGGCATTGTACAAATGGAATCTTCTTGTAGGTATGAACATCGTACATGCATGTTGACACGTCTCTCAATGACATTTGTTTTTTGGAAATAATATTGAGAGGGGGGTGAATAAGTATTATCAGGTCAATTATTTTTCATTTCACAATCAGATTTGTATACACTACTTCAGTTAATAAAAACCGCATATGTACGCAATTGCAGTTAAGGAAACTAGCGTATAACCAACAGACTTGTAATTTAAATTATTCTTCCAATGTTGATAATTAATCTGTGCATCAAACCATATAAATAGTAACCAGGAACAGTAAAACAGAACAAGCAGTCACACATAAAAACAGAAGATATAAGGTGGAAACCCAATGTGGGTGAAAACCACCTACTGCAATTCGTCTCTATCTTCTTTTAATTGGAAACTTATTTTTACATTATATCTGTATTGGTGCAGTATTATACCCGTAAGCAGGCTGCTACCTATAGAAGGCTACAACCTTCTCTAGTTCTCTAGATTCTCCTAGAAGGGAGCTACAACCCCCTTAGCTATTGTATTAGCTGAGGTACTAGTATGTAGGTGTTTACCTATAGAAGGGTACAACCTTCTCCTCTTCCAAGGACCATGTTTCATAAATTTTCAGATTGGATCCATGAATAACATCAATCAAACATCAAGTATATCTGTATCAACCAATCCCCTTTCCTTCTGTCAAAAATGAATCAAAACAATTACTTCTTTGAATGCTGTAATCAGAATACATTAATAGTAACCAGAAACCAATCCTGAACCCAGAACACTGCAGCAATAAATAGAAGTATCTAAAACATATTTCATCAGATGTATGCTACTTCAATATGAGGAACTTGCATGCATACGCATCTGTATTAAGGCAAACCAATGTATACACTTCTTTAAATTATAGTACCAGTGTGTATACGCGCCTCTACTGTGCTGAACTTGCGTACAGATCTATAAAAGACAATTTTCCCTTTTCAAATATTCAGACATCAGTTATACCCAAATTATTAGATTTATAGATCAAGTCATGTGCCAAATATAACAGATAAAAATCACACAAAGATACTACTGTTTAAGCCTTAAGATCTTAACCCATCAATAGAACCTATCCTTCTTCTAGTGCTCAGGTCCTCCTTGGTTCAGATCCAGCTATGCACCATAACCCAATTCTAGATCTTTCTCGTCATAAGATATTCAATGCTTAAGTGAATGCCTTTGCCAAATGATCTCCTTCCCCTTTTATAGTCTTAGGCCTTACTCAATACCATAGTCCAAAACCATAGAGAATCAATACCATGGACCCAATACCTAGGTTCAACACTTCAGACGAGATACCATGGTCCAAAACCATAGGTCCAAATATCAAGGACTAAATATCATGGACCAAAAATAAATTTTCGCACATGTACATTCTTTTCTTTGCATGAAAGTACGTGCATACATATATGCACCTTTTGATCATCTAACTCAGGTGTATACGCGACTTGGTTAAGAGGAACCTCCATATATCTCTTTTTCTTTCAGTCTGAGAGCCTAAACAATGATTTGTCATTTGACTGAGTTGCCATCAAGGACAACACATGTGTCATAGCACTAAACCTTTGTCATAATGCCAACAATGTACCCCTTTGGACTTTATGGCAACCCCAAGCCACTCAAATTCATTCTCCCTCTTTGTCATTGAGTGCAAAGGGTTATGCTCCCCCTGAGTTCATGCTGAAATCTCTGCTCTGCTGTGTTGTCCATGCTCCCCCTGACTATAGGCAAGGTCTGCAAGAAGATGTTTTACAGGAAGATACATAACTTTATACATAATAAATGACCTTCCTACTACCAAAGACTCATACACACATCCATCTCCAAACCAAGTGGGGATTTAATCATCCACCCAACCAAGTGGGGATACACCAAAAGTTTACACAGGATAAAACAAGAACATTACATCATCCATCCCAGGAATAGTGGGGAAACCAAAGTAGGCCATTACATGACCTTATAAGAAACAAAATACATGACATAGAGACAAAATATCTACAACAAGACTATGGTAGTCACCAACAACTATCATCAGTAGCATCTGTCAGTCATCATTCAGACTAGCAACCATGTTCTCCTTCTGCACCTATTCCAGTTGTACCAAAAAAAAAAACACTATGAACTTGAACCAAGATCTTCTAAGGTAATGGCAACAATACATTATTAGAAGTATATATATGCTCCCCCTGAACCTGTGTCAGATGGTCTCTGTCAGACCCATATCAGAATCTTTTCATCCTGAGCGTGGCCCACTGTTTGACTTCAAACCAACATATACGCGGCTATATCCACATAAACCGGTGTATGTACGTCGATCCTCCTCATGAAACTCGCGTACAACAACTTTTCTCTGAAACAAACAAGTTTCAACAGCAAGATGATGCATCAACTACTCCCAGCTTCTGTCTGAGGTATTCAAATATATCCCTGGGCAGTGGTTTGGTGAGTATATCAGCAACATGTTCCTTGGAGGGAACATACTCCAATTTGACCTTTTTTTCAAGCACTTGTTCTCGGAGAAAATTATATTTGATAGGTATGTGCTTCATCTTTGAATGCATGATAAGATTCTTCGAAATATTGATTGCACTTGTATTATCACATAAAATGGAGATAGGTAGAGTGCAAGTGATTTGAAAATCTTGCAAAGTTTGCATCATCCAAAGGAGTTGTGTGCAACAAGATGCAGCAGCCACATATTTCGCTTCAGCTAGAGATAAAGCAATCAAACTTTGTTTCTTGCTAAACCAAGATACTAATCTAGAACCCATAAAGAATGCACCACCACTAGTGCTTTTCCTGTCATCCATGCTTCCTAACCAGCCTGCATCTGTATATGCATGAAGGGTGATATCTGTATCTCTAGGATACCATATGCCATAGTTTTGTGTTCCTTGAAGATATTTGAAAATCCTTTTAACCGCCTGAAGATGAGCTTCTTTTGGATTTTCCTGGAATATTCCAACTATTCCCACTGCATGCATGATGTCTGGTCGGGTACCTGTCAGATAGAGCAGACTACCAATCATGGATCCATAGGTTGGTTGATGTACTGCTACTGAATTGTCATTTGCGCTGAGGTTGCATCCTGTTACCATAGGGGTACATACTGGTTTCGAATCTTCCATGCCATATTTCTTCAAGATCTACTTGAGGTACTTGGTTTGTGATAGAAATATACCATCTTTATTTTGTTGGACTTGTAAACCAAGAAAATATGTTAGCTCACCAAGCAGGGGCATTTCAAATTCTTTCTGCATTACCAAAGCAAAGTTTTGACTCATGGCTTCTTCATTTCTACCAAAGATCATATCATCAACATACACAAGTATTAGCAATTTATCATTATCAATTTTTATATATAGATTGCTATCTGTTGATCCTTTTGAAAAACCTTGTTGATGGAGATACTTGTCCAACCGAAAATACCAAACCCTTGGAACCTGTTTAAGACCATAAAGTGCCTTCTTAAGTCTGCATACATGTTTTGGATCATTTCCAAGGATGAAGCCATCTGGTTGCTCAATATACACTTCTTCTTCTAAGTCTCCATTTAAAAAGGCAGATTTCACATCCATTTGAAATACTTTGAACTTCTGAAAGCTATAAAGAGCAAGGAACATTCTTATGGATTCAAATCTTGAAACCAGTGCAAAAGTTTCTTCAAAGTCTATACCTTCTTGTTGGGCATACCCTTTACAAACAAATCTGGGCTTGTTTCTAATAAGATCTCCATTTTCATTCAGCTTGTTTTTGAATATCCATTTTGTCCCTACGACATTCTTATCATTTGGTCTAGGAACCAACTCCCAAGCATTATTCTTTTCAATCTTCTCAAGTTCTTCATTCATGGCCTTGACGCAACATTCATCTTTGCATGCTTCACTTACATTTTGTGGTCCAGTGGAGGAAAGAAATGCTAGATAGCTTGAAGCTTCTGAGATGGTTCTTCTTCTTTGTACACCTGTCTCTTTTTGCCACAAAATTTGAGTTTCTGAATGATTCTACTGAACGTACCTGGATGGAGTATTTTCTTCTACCATTATCTGTTCTCCTGGTGCCTCATAGGTTTCTTCTTCATCATAAGTCTGATTTGAGGCTGAATGATAGTCCTCATCATTTTCGAAATCCTTGGATTTTACCTGACTAGGAATGTTTCCTTCTTCATCAACCACTACATCAATACTTTCAACAATTTTCCCAAGTATTTTATTGTAAAAATTATAGCCTATGTTGTGGCGAGAGTAACCAAGGAGAATGCCTTCATCAGTATATCCAAGACCTATATTTTTTAGAGGAGAATGTTGCACTTTGATAATCTCATCTAAAGTTTCAGATCCTTTAGCAAATCTAAGATTAAGGGCTTTTGTTTTTTCAATATCTTTTCTATGTCCCACAATTTCACATTCTAACTTTTCATTGTGTTTTTCCCTTTCAGGAACTTGGAATGTCAGAGTGTCTATAATCATATTCTTTTCTTCCACATAAATTTTAAGTTTGGAAATTTCTTCATAAAGACCTTCTTCATCTATAGCATCCAAGAAATCATCATCTTCAAATGCCATCAAAAGTCTATAATCATTACATTGTTCACCTTCATCACTAATTGAAAATCCATGACTGTCTTCATGTGTATAATAGCTCTTCTTACTTACATTCTGTTTTCTGTTCCATCTAGCTGGTTCCTTACCTTTGTCAAGCTTATCTTTATGAGGACACTTGGTTGCATAATGACCGACTCTTCCACAAGCAAAACATTTGAAAGGTAGCTTACCTATGAATCTTCCAGAACCTCGTTGAAGGTTCTTGACAAAGTTTGATTCTTCCTCTTCTTCTGAGATATGTCTTGACTCAGTGTAATCTCCTTTTCCTGAAGCTTTGAATGTAGCTTCTCTCCTTTCTGATGGTCCCCCTTTTCTCATTTCAAAAGCAGTTAGGATTTCATGCAGCTGTGACATGGTAATGTTGTGTAGATTCTCTTTTTCTTCTATGGCAAAAAATTTTGATTCAAACTCAAAAGACAAAGATCTTAGAACCTTTTCAACCAAGGTAACTTCTTTTATTTCTTCACCCAAGTTTTTCATACGATTAACAATCTCATCTATACATAAGAAATAATTAGCCACACTTTCATCATTGTGCATTCTAATATTTTCATATTGAATTCTGAGAGTTTGTAATTTTGCATGTTTTACCTAATCGTCTCCTTCATAGCTCAGAACGATCTTGTCCCATATTTCTTTTGTGGTTTTGTGCTACATAACCTTGACGAATTCTGATTGAGATAAACTTGCTAATAGAGTATTGACAACTTTTGCATTTGTTTCATACTTCTTCTTACCAGTCGTATCTATAGGAGTTGCTAATGGAAATGTGTATCCTGTTTCCACGATATCCCAAAATTCTGTACCAAGAGATTGAAGATAGGCTGTGATTCTTACCTTCCAATAAACGAAGTTGCTCCCATCAAAAATTGGTGGTCTGATAGATGCCTCTTTTTCGTAGTTGCTCATGATGATAAATCTTCCTCCAAGCGATCAAGCTTCTTCTGAAGGACCTGCTGTGATACCAATTGTTGGAAATAATAATGGGAGTAGGGTGAATCAGTGTCATTAGGTCAACTATTTTTCATTTCACAATCAGATTTTCATACACTACTTCAGTAAGTAAAAACCGTGTATGTGCGCAATTGCAGTTAAGGAAAATAGCGTATAATCAGCAGACTTGTAATTTAAATTATTCTTCAGATGTTGATCATTAATCTGTGCATCAAACCATATAAATAGTAACCAGGAATAGTAAAATAAAACAGGTAGTCACACATAAGAACACAAGATATAAGGTGGAAATCCAATGTGGGTGAAAACCACTTGCTGCAATTCGTCTCTATCTTCTTTTAATTAGAAACTTCTTTTTACATTATATCTATATTGGTGCAGTCTTATACCAGTACGCAGGCTGCTACCTACAGAAGGCTACAACATTCTCTCGTTCTCGAACCTCTCCTGGAAGGGAGCTACAACCCTCTTAGCTCTTGTACTAGCTGAGGTACTAGTACTTAGGTGTTGACCTACAAAAGTCTACAACCTTCTGTTCTTCCAGGGACCATGTTTCATAAATTTTTAGACTGGATCCATGAATAACATCGATCAGACATCAAGTATATCTGTATCAACCAATATCCTTTGCTTCTAACAAAACTGAATCAAAACAATTACTTCTCTGAATGATGTAATTAGAATACATTAACAGTAACCAGAAGCCAATCCTGAACCCAGAACACTGCAACAATAAATAGAAGTAGCTAAATCATATTTCATGAGATGTACGCTACTTCGATATGAGGAACCTGCATGCATATGCATCTGTATTAAGGCAAACTAGTGTATACACTTCTTTTTATTACAATACCAACATGTATATTTGCCTTTACTGTGCCGAACCTACATAAAGATCTATAAAAGACAATTTTCCCTTTTCAAATATTCAAACATCAGTTATACCCAGATTATCAGATTTATAGATCAAGTCATGCACTAAATATAATAGATCAAAATCACACAAAGGTACTACTGTTCAAGCCTTAAGATCTTGACCCATCAATAGAACTGATCCTTCTTCTAGTGCTCAGGTTCCTCTTTGGTTCAGATCCAGCTATGCATCATAACCCAATTCTAGATCTTGCTCTTCATAGAATATTCAATGCTTAAGTGAATGCCTTTACCAAATGATCTCCTTCCCCTTTTATAGTCTTAGGCCTTACTCAATACCATGGTCCAAAACCATAGAGAATCAATACCATCGACCCAATACTTGGGTTCAACACTTCAGACGTGATACCATGGTCCAAACCCATAGGTCCAAATACCAAGGACTAAATATCATGGACCAAAAATAAAATTTCCCACATGTATGCGCTTTTCTTTGCATGAAAGTGCGTGCATACGTATACGCGCCATTTGATTCTCTAACTTGCGTGTATACACCACTTGGTTAAGAGTAACCTGCGTATATCTCTTTCTCTTTCAGTCTGAGAGCTTGAACAATGATCTGTCATTTGAGTGAGTTGCCACCAAGGACAACACTTGTGTCATAGCACCAAACCTCTGTCATAGTACCAACGTTGTTGTCAAGGGTCTTCATCTTTTCAAACTTCCATCAAATCCTTCAGATATTCTCGGGAGATTTCCTGGTCATCTCTTCCTGATCCTTTTGATGTTTATTGCCTTCATCATGGTTCCATAATTCACAATCTCTTCCATCCTAGGAGATTTCAGTAACATTTCTTCAGTTGTAGTCAACTATGTCATACTCCTAGATTTTAGACCTCTGTGGCTCATTTTTTTTTGACTTAGTTACTGGAGAATCCACAGTATGAATCACTCTTTCTCAACGTTTTGAATCTCAACCGAGATCCATCATTCAATTGGTCCTGATGATGGATCTCGGTTGAGATTCGAAACATTGACAAAGAACGATTCATACTGTGGATTCTCCGGTAACTATGTAATACTTCATATGAGGATATTAGGTTGATTTCATCTAATGTGACTTATGTCTTTCTTCATCCTTTTAGAGGAGGAGATCTTTTTCCTCTTTATCATGCTTGATTCATCCTGCCTACAACCATATGACATGATATTACAATATTAAATATAAACACAAACATACATACCTCTTTTTACCTTTACTACTTCCAGCAACTTCCTTGATTGAAAAATGATCTTCAATCCCTTGATCTGCTTCACTTTTCATGTCATCGAACCATCATCTCATGAATTCCAAAATTTGGATTTCCAGATGAATTAATTGCTGCCTTCCCTGACTAAGGGATCCTCTACTGAGGTTTCCATCATAGACTCTTCAAGGTCTTATATATCCCCATATAGAAAATGCTTCCTTTGTCGTGGATGGGTTCCTCATTTCCTTTAATGTACAATAAGATTCCCAAGAGCTATGTCCTTTGTGATTCGCATATGAGCTCTTGCCTCCATGGTGCCACAATGCATATTCTTACTATGACCATACTTGTAGGGACTTCTGATAAGATCCTTTTGAGAGGGATGCCATCTCATTCACATTGGAGATCTACTACTCCATCTTTCCTTTAGCTCCCTCTATCATTCAAATGATATGAACTTTTTTCCATAATATTTCCATAGTACTATCCTATCAACCTTTCCTTTGCACATATTTGTGTCCTTTGACTTTCTCTATTCAGCATAGAGACCAAAAATTGTTGATGGACAAGTGTTACCTAGCTTATCAATATCAATATCAATGATGATATTTACTTTTATCATATTTTCCAGATCTTGTAGTTGAGATCCTGTGAATATATCCTCCAGCATTTCATGTATCCTTCTTATGTCTCCTTTCTTACTTTATATGAAAGAGAGAGCCTTCAAAGTTCTCATGATTCCAAAGGAGACCTTGATAACTGACTTCACTTATTCATAAGGACTTTATCAATCCTTTTGGAAGAACTTTTGATGACCCATCTAACCCATAGATCTTCTTACAATGATGATCTTCAACAAAATCATGATGGTTGTTTATGAGGCTAATTTGATGCTTCCACTGGATGAGTTCCTTGATAGGATGATGGCCTTCCTTTTCTTCAATATATCTTTATATATAGAATTTTGACATAGTTGTACTTATGGAACCTTGGAGCATGCAACATTGTATTAAGGTTGTTTTTCCATTCAATATTCTATATCTATTTTCAATTAAGTTATGAGAATCTAAGATTTTAGGACTGAGATAGTGGTATATATCGAGATTGTGAGAGGCATCAAAACAGTTGTCATGTATCCAGAGATCTGAAGACTGTTGACATGAAAAAACCCTTGTTGTTGTAGATTCCTATTGTAAACTACATCCTAGGGTTCCAACGTGGTGTAGGCCTCGATTTGAGAAACTATGAGCTTCCTTGTTCTAGTGGTATTTAGATGATGAAAATCTATGGTTGATATAGACAGCAACCATTGTTATTATACACTGTTGTTGTAGGTTGGTCCTTGGATCTAGGGTTTAATCAAGGTATAGATATTTATCTTCTTCCTTTGATGCTATGCTTAAAACTCGATCCTTGCATATCTCTTTTTTGCCCTTTCTTTGACTTCTGAACCTTGCCTTCGATACCATGTCGAAGAATCTAGGGCAAACATAAATTAGGGTGATTCTTTGTTACATGCTATCAATTTGTGAAGTATTTATACAATTTAATCTTAGCTTAATCTTCAATTCATTATTAGTGTGTGTGTTTACTTCATCAAACTACTATCAAACCAAAAGAGACAAGAACACAAATATTTGGCTTTCTGCCAGGGCCAAAACCTCTCCCTGTTGGAGAGGATAACCCACACAAAATTCTTCTTATATAGATTCCAATAGATGAAGATGAAGACCATGAACCTTGACACATTCTACCTCTACAATACCAAGACATCATTCCTCTTCCTCAAATACTATTGAGATCATCATTTTGATGCTGCTCTGACACCACTGCATCACCAAGAACTTCATTACTATAGCAATTTCATTAAGGCATCATTGTTACACCATGGATACTTCTTGAGACTATTACTGAGATGATCTCTGCACCCTCACTGGCATCATGACTATACTTCATTGTAGGTTGGTATCAATGGGAGATCATGATTCTTGTCACATTATCTTTTCTAAGACTGACCCTCCTTAACATGGTGATGATTGCTTCTTTCATTATCATGTTATTACTGCTTATTGTTGACTGCATCTGAAATATATATATAATATATATATATATATATATATATATATATATACTCAGATCACTATGAGGCAGATCCGAGTATTGTGTTATCATTGAGGCTGTATGTCTCCTCTCATAGGTATGTCAAGCATTACTGTCATCACCAATACTCATTACATCAATATGATAGTGTCGAGACAGTATGCCAAGAGTGTATATCTACTTCTTGTAATCTGAACCACTGATGTTCATTATGTTTAGGCTACTATAGGGATATCACCAAGATCTATATACCAAGAGTGCTCCTTGTTATGCAAGTTCAATCCATCCAGGATATATTTCACTGGTCGAGATTGTCATCACAAGAACTATGATTATGTCGAAAATGTACTGTGTCATCCTATGTCCTTTCTCCTCCATCCATTCAAGATTCATATTGAATTCACCTACAGGTATGCCAAGAATAATATTTCTTCTCCATCCATCCAATATCTGCACCTCCTATTCATAGGTATGCCAAGAATGTGTTTGTCCCATAACTCAAATCACTACTTCATCCACATCTGAAGTCATTCTTGCTCCATGCATTTGAGATCATGACTACACTGAGGTGCAGTTGAACTCTAATGCGGATATGCTCGTTCATGCGAAATTTTAGAGGAATTTAAAATTTTCTTACATGGTTTGTGCTAACCCTAAGTGGGTATTTATAGTACTGTGTGCTCCTATTTTGAGATGACTTATAACTGTGAACTAACATGTCTATTTCCCTTAAACAACATCACTTCCATTTATTCAATTATTTCTATTTTGGAGTTGACATGAAGAATTCCTTCTTGTGTTTCCTTGCAAACTTCTTCGAGGATTATGCTTGGTCTTTGAGGGTTTCTACACATTTTGTAGACTAGAGTACATTGCACATAGGCTCATAAAGAGTTTCACGATACATGACATGACTCTTTTAGATATAAATAAAATCCTTAATACATCAAGAAGAAGTCTTTTGACCTATGATACTTCTTTCTCATGAAACCCATGTAGCAAGATATACAAAAATAATTTATTTTCTTTATTATATCATTTACAAAGATCATTTCATTATGAAGATCGAACCTACTTACATTTTGTTCAACATGATCCAAGTGGATATTGGTGGCCATCCACCTATTCCACTTGGACCCCCACCATTGTTTCTTTTTAGATCCCTTAATTGTAGCATAAATCACTATTTTTGGTAGTTTTTTGGGTCCTAAACTTCTGGAGATATTTTGAGGGACAAAAAGGCATTTTTAGGGAAAATGGAGAAACCAGAAAAGTCCCAAACTAGAGTTTTTATTTTTTTTGCCTCCTCCTCGATATCTGTGAAACGAAGTACTATGATAGCCAAACGGAGATCATATGCTAAAGTTACAACCACAGGAAGTTGATATACCAATATACCCAAACAGGGCCCATAGTTTTGGCACTTCATCTCCTAGGGTTAGGTTTTCAGATGTTTAGGGTTTTACATTGTTTCTCAATAATAAATAGGCCTTTGAGCCTCATTGTAACACAATCCAAAGGCATGTAGCTACCGCATCTCTTCTAAGAGATAAGGTACCATTTCCTGAGCTCGTTTATTTTTGTTTCTATATCTAAGCATATTTCAATTCTTTGATATTAATAAAATGAAGTTTTATTTCTATTGCATCTCAGTGTATATGGGTATTTCTGTATTTTGTTGCATTCCTGAATAAGTCTAGATTAAATCCACATCAGAAGCCCCCTATATCTTAAATTTTTAAATTTCAATTAGAATGAAGTTATGAAATCTCCTTCCTCTGATATTCCAACCTCTGAGATGACATCATCTTGTTATCATCATCTCCACAAGGTGCCTCCTTAGTGGTGACACATGTCACATTGATTTTCCCCATTAGGCCACCTAATACTGCTAATTTTGACTACTACATATCCTCTGAACTACCACATCATGTTGGTGTTATCTACCACTGTCAAGACCTTAGGGCCAATCAACTACTATCATGTGTCCTATTGGAGGAAAGTCTCCCTTGGTCCTTTCATTTTCCAAGAAAATTCCTTTAGAAATCCTAGACCTGGAATCTCAACACTTTTCAAAGATGAAATTTGAAAGGAGTTATGAAACTCTAAAATCTCGATGTACCAAACCTCTGAAGTCACAATATTCGCTAGGCTTTGATATTCCTTACCTTCCAATATTCAGGGCTTCGATGTTCTGCCATCTCTCTGATATTCTACCTGCTACGATATCCTCAGGCTCTGACCTGTGAAATTCGGTCTTCCAATATATTGTCCTTCCAGGATTAAGCCTTTCAGATGTTCTAAGGTCCTCAAGATCGGTGTCCCAATGCTCAATTCTTCCTTTCAATATTCAACTGGTCCAAAATTCGACCTCCTCCTAAGGATTTCAATTTCCTTACTTTGACTCTCAATAAAATTTTATCTCAAGACCCATTCATGGACTTCCACATATCATTGGAAAGATCATTACGAGCAATACTCAATTGTCTTATCTCCAAGAATATTTGAGCTGATCTCTTGATGTAGAATCTCTTCCAAAATTTGGGACTCGCAACCATCATAGCCATCATTTATGGCTTCTCTAATAAGAATTCTACTGTGATAATTCTCTACAGAGTACTGTATCAACCATGGGACTCCCCCTGAGCTTGACACGTCAGGAATGTCAATGTTAGCATCTGCTGCCACAAAAATCCATGCTCATCTAGTTGACATCAATGCCAACTTCCCAGCACATCTCCTAGCATTATTGTTGACATCAATTCCAACACACTTGCAGCTAGTAGCCATCGAGACAATGCCAACTGTCCAATAATCTCCCTGTTTGGAATTGATGGAAACAACTGCTACCTCATCACTTCTTAGCTTTGATGGCCAATTCTCATCTTGCTTCCACACATCTCCTAGGATGAGCCACCAATAGATTTCTCTCCTCTTCATGGGACATCACAAATTCTATAATAATTCTCTCCCTCTTTGACATCAATGGGAAAGGGCTACAAGATTCTTCTTCTCCCCCATACAATTACTAACTATCAATGACGAGGGTCTAGCTATTGATGTGCATTTTTCTCTATAAACTGCGCATACGTGATATTCTCACCTTGAACATATACTTCCTCTTCTTTGACTTTCTCTAGTTTTGAATGCCTTAGGATTTTGGTTAAGTACTCTATCGACTAATGCATCTTTTGTATTAATTAGAAGGAATTGATAACAATTCAAATTTCTCATGGTTTTGTTGTTGTTGCAAATACCAATAGTGATGCATTGAGCTTGTTATTCACTAGTGCTAATGCTTCATCCTCTATGATAACTTCTCCTAATAATTTTAATAACCTCTTCTCCCCTGAAGATCAAAATTCTCCAAATGTTGACTGCTAATTAAATAATACTAATTACATAAAAAAAGTGATACAAATTGGATACTGTATGAAGAAGATTATAATACTTCCCTTCAGAAAGAAATTATTATTTCACAAAAGTTTTCTCCACCTAAATCTAAGACTACCAATTGACATAGTGATACTAATTGAAGGTTAAGGGACATGCAAAGCTTGTACCAGGTGTGTTTCGTGAAAATAAGACTGCCATGGATAATCAAACTCACAACTTAAATGAAATAAGTGTATTTAATGTAAGATGAAAACCTTTAATTTCCTGAGAAATATTTCTTCTTGAAGCTGATGATCAGTTCCTACTACTACTTAGTAAAGAAGATACCCCTGAGTCAATTCCCTCTAATCTCCTACAATCGCTTCCTTTCTTCCGTGTGGGGTCTAATCCTCCTAACTTGATTCCACACTTTTGTTGCATCACCTCTTCTTCCACAACATAAAGTATGTTGTTTACTCCCCTTAAAACCAAATTAGATGCACTCTCATCTTCTCATACAATGGTGATACATTGAAAATAAACAAATTCATCACTGTAATCAGCATAGGGACTCAACCATTCCTTCAGCAATCAGATGCATATCTCTATTGCTTCCTTCTAGCTTCTGAATATCACTTATTCAACCTCCCTTTAGGCCATTCTATTCCTTTACTAAAGAGAAATAAAGGATATACTCCCCCTGAGCCCATCATCCTCCTTATTCTTACAAACTTTCAATGGTTGTGTCCTGAGAGGAGAATTACTCTTCAGCTTATTATTTTCCCATGTTTGGTATTTCTCTTGGTTGCTCATGGTTTGAGGGCACTCTTCCTTTAGTTCCTACTTATTCACCCAATTCCTCTTCCTTCCTTTTTTCATTGTTTGCAAATATATTGGGTTTTTGTTTCTCCCTTTCCTTACCCAAAGCTTGCGCTAATTGCAACTGGAGACTTCAAAGAACTGTCTCCTTCGTTTATTCAACAAGTCCTTTTGACAAAGAGTGGTGGAGACAAACTTGGATTCCTTTCATATTTTATAACTTCTCAACCTCACACATTGAATTTATTGATTTTGTTGCATTATTTTTTTATCTTCGTTCATTCTATTATATTTTCAATTCACTACCTTGTGCCAAAAATTGTGATAGATGTAACATTAAACAGGGCTTAGGAACGAAGCTAAAAGATTGCTATTCTTGGTAGCATTCATAGCCAACATGCTTTCTCCTAGAAGCGTTGTTCATTCTTGGTTTGTTACTACCTATTGATTTTTGTGTATTTTGGGAGGTACTCCAAGCCCTAGTGTTCGGTGTTTGGTCTGAAAAGCGCCACAAGTAGGCTTGTGGGCTTCGAACCCAAGCTTAGGGTTTTTCAGCCATCGGGATTTGGGCCAAAAACATGAACACATTTTGACATATGATGGAAGAGAATGATAGCTCTTGGTGAGATGAATCTAATGCAATGAGAATCATTTGATTTGAAGTTGTAGAAATGGAGATATGAATTTTTGAAGTTATGATTGGGTTTTGCACATGTGTGTCTAGGTCGGCTTGGAGTTAGTAAGACAAGTGATAGTTGATTGCTTTTTGGATGGGTATACACGGGTTGGAAATTTGATGGAGACTATTGGTAGCCAAAAGGATGGTTTTGCTGGGTGTGAGGTTGCCTTAACCATAGGTAGATGCTAGGACGAGGATTGGTCTATAATTTTTTGTTGGAGGGAAGTGTGAAAGTGGACCAAGTGTGGACGTGGGTTATGGATTTATGGGTTGTTGGAGGACAATGTGATAGTGCCCAAATTGGACCTCAATGTACAACATTTTGATGGACATAAATTGTTTCTAGAGTGGCAAAATTTGAGCTCAAGGGTCTGATCAACTAGGAGTAGTTTTGAGTAGCTCGAGACTTGTGCTTGGGGAAGGACTTCTATAGAATATGATGGGTAGTCCTCTTGGCCCATGTTCATTATGGGAGATAGACATATTGCAGTGATAGGTGGCAGCCCTTTGTACCCTGTGTTGGTCTTCATCGACGCAGTGTAGGAAGACCATAGTGGGTTGAAGTCCTTGAGTAGTTGAGGAGAAAAAATGGGCAGTTGAGAGTTGTTCATAAGTGGAGTTGTGAAAAACTCAATAGGAGTCTCGATCTGTTGTGCCCTTGATGGACTAAGGCACAACTAGAGAGAATATTGAGAGTCGAGGTTTAGTGGCCAAATCGACTTGGAGCATTGATAGAAGCAAGAGTTACAGATCGTGAGACGAAGGACCAAGCAGGTACAAGGTATAACCAAGGGGAGCTGAGAGAGTCAACTTAATCAACCAAATGGTTAGAGTATCTTATTGACGGAATATTGGTTGTTGATGTACTAACTCCAAGCCCCAATTTGTATTCTTGTACTACTAGATGTATGAGGGCCATTATCCATGGTACAAGAGCCCTAGAATGTTGTATTATATGTTGATTATATAATGAAGATGGGTTGAAAAATGTATGAAGTTGTCTATATTTTGTGAGTGTGTCATTTACTGTTGTTTATATTTTTTTTTACAAACTAGTATTTTTGAGATTATTAGTTTGGTAGCATCAGAGATTTTAATATTTTTTCCTAGACCCAAGATCATGGAAAATCAACATGGTATTAGAGAATATATGAGCTACTTTGAAGGATAGTGAATCAGAGTGTGCACAACAAACAAACTCAGAGGGAGTTATCAGTGTCTATATCATGGAGCAGAGGCTCAACCTAAGACATGGATATGTGGTCTTGGTTGGCTTTGCGACAATATTTGCTGAGAGTTCTGGTGGATTGGTGGTGAGCCTAGTGAAAAATAGTTTGTTGTAGCGAAGATTACAGATCATGGAATTCCAATGATTTTCCATGGATGGTTGAGAAAAATCAAGGGTTTCCTTGGCTTGGATGGTATCAGGTTAATTGAGATGGATTCTTGTCATGGAATATAGATTGGTTGGCTAGAGTATTCATCAAATGGCGGTGTTTCATGTCCAAGATTAGAGGGTTTTGTACGATTGGTATTTGATCCAGGAGGATGAGTGATTCCAAGAGAAAGCTAGTGGAGATCATCTAGGATCAGAGGGAGACTAGTCTCAAACAGAGCAGACCTATGGAGGTTCGGGATCTTCAGGTTCAAATGTCATGAGGCAAAGGAACTACTAAGATTATCCGGTTCATTCTACAGGGTTTGCTGCAGTGATGGATGCCATATGGGCTAGTGTCACCGAATGATGTAGGTTACTTCCTAGTCTTGGAAGTACCTCCCTAGCTTAGAGGGAGTGTTGATATTTCTGTAGCTTGGGAGGTACTCCAAGCCCTAGTGTTTGGGGTTTGGAGGGAAAAGTGCCACAAGTAGGCTTGTGGGCATAGAACCGAAGCTTGGGTTTTTTCACTGATAGGGATTTGGGCCAAAACCATAAGAACATTTATATATTTAATGGATGTGGATGATATCTCTCAATGAGAGGAATGTGACACAATGAGAATCATTTGATTATGAGTTGTAGAAATGGAGATATGAATTTTTAAGGTTATGATTAGGTTTTTCACATGAGTGTCTAGGTCAGCTTGGAGTTAATAAGCCAAGTGATAGTTGATTTCTAGTTGGATGGGTTGGAGATTTGATGGAGTTTGTTGGTAGCCAAGACGAGGGTTTCCATGTTGTGAGGATGCCCTAGCCAGAGGAATTTTCTACAACATGGATTGGTCTCTAATTTTTTGTTGGAGGGTAGTGTGAGAGTGGACCAAGTGTGGAGGTTGATTTAGAATTTCTAGGATGCTGGAGGACACTGTAATATTCTGCAAGTTGGAGCCTGGTATGAAACACTTTGATGGAAAAGAAATAGCTGCTAGAGTGGTAGAAGTTGAGCTCAAGGGTCTGATCAACTAGGAGTAGTTTTGAGTAGCCTGAGACTTGTGTGTGGAGAAGGACTTCTACAATATATGATGAGCAGTCCAGCTAGGCTATGTTCATTGTGGGAGATAGAAATTTTGTAGCGATAGGTGGTATCCCTACATTCCTTATGTTATTCTTCATTGGTGTAGCGTAGGCAGACCATAGTGGGATGAAGTCCCTGAGTAGACGAGGAGCAATAGTGGGAAGTTGAGAGTTGTTCATAAGTGGAGCTATGAACAACTTGACATGAGTCTCGATGTCTTTTGCCCTTGATGGACTAAAGCACAAATAGAGAGTAGATTCATAGTCGAGGTTTAGTGGCCAGATGGACTTGGAGCATTAATAGAGGCAAGAGTTGTAGATCAGGAGCTGAAGGACTAGGAAGGTACAGGGTACAATCGAGGGGAGCTAAGAGAGTCGACTTCATCAATGAGATGGTCAAAGTATCTTGTTGAGGGAATATTGGTTGTGTTGTACCTTAAGAAACCAATTTCCTGGTTATGTAGAAATTGTGCTTAAGACATTAATGTTTATAATTATTGTCACTTCTTTGTCACTTAATTGTATGTTGTATTCTCAAATGAAGGACCTGAAAGAATTCGTTTTAAACCCTCAATACTTAGGTGACGTGAAAATATCAGCATTCCATTTGATTGCTGAATATAAATGATGAATGAAGAAAGCTTGAATAAGTCATAGATAATATGTTGTTTTACACAAAATGTACTATCTATGACACTTGGAGAAGTTAAAGATAATATGTTGTCTTACATAGAAACTACTATATGTAACTTAGAAGAATTATAGAGGTAGGAACTTCAAGTATAGAGCGCTGTTTTATGGGATTTTAACTTCATTTACAGAAGCAAGTAAAGACCTACAGCTTCATTACCATACTTAAAGGAAGAAAACATATGGTGACACATAACAGATAAGTCACAAAATCATACCCAACAATGTGTGGAAAAGTTATGATTCTTTCATTAATCAATAGTTGTATCAAGAATAGAGTGGCCTAGTCTTCAGGTTCTCCAAAGTTTGAACCCTTTTCTTTCTATAATCTTGCCTCTTTATACGTCATAGGATAATTAAAAACCACCCAAAATTTTCAAACTACCTAACTATCCTCTAATTTATTTGAAGTAAAGATCATTACAAAATATTACATTTGACGGTAAAAACACCTCATTCATTTCAAGGAAACAAGATAATAAGAAGTAATAGAAATTAGAGAATGATGGGAGATTGTAGCTCGCTATTAGAATCTATAGCCTAAGCTCATGGTTTTGCTGATGTATCTTTCTGTTGCTCTATCATCCATTCCTTGCAAGCACATTTGATTTTGGTGCTTCTTCTAACTTATCAAGTGCTATCTTGCAAGCGCAGGGGTAAAGAATGTACAAGAGCTTCAATGAGGTTGAACCTCCACAGTAATTTCAGGCCACACATTATAGTCAACCATGCTAATGTCACGATCAACTGTGGGGGTTGAGATTTAATTAATCTTCATGCTCATTATTTCCCGCAACACACCTCAATGTACTTATCAAGCTATCACTTGATCGTGCCTCTTGAACATGCATGACCCTTAGACAATGGGTCGGTTATTACAGAATATCATATCCACCTGAGCTGTGTGTGATCACTATCTGATCACACATTTAATAAACAATCCGATCCTTCGGAACTCAAGATAACTTTAAACCTATTGAACTGAACCTTATCACATCTTCTTTTTTAACAACCCTTTGACTCCCATATGGACCCAATAGGAAATACAACTGCTAGTTAATGGTTTATCGGGTCTGATTTTGAAGATAAAACATGATTACTTTTTGACCCTATATCTGTCGAATACCGTCTCTTTCGATGGACAACTGTGATTGGCCCAGACTTCCTGGTTCTGGGAATCTTGGTACGTATCCAGAAAAACAATGGGTTCTACCTTTTATTTTCTTTTTGCTATTGTAGATGTCATTGTTGTAACTTTGCCTTTTCTTATTGAAGGCTATCCGATTTCTACTTTAACTTTATGTTTAATCACATGAAGATACTTTTGCTGTGGTGTGAACATCACATCTATCCTAGTCCACCGGTTGGTAAAAGAGATAGGGTTTATCTTGATGTCAAGAAAAGAATCTTTAAAATCTTTTTCAGAAGCTGGTACTGGTTGGATAGCTAATTCAATTCAATCTAGAAGCTCCCACTTGAAGATTTGAAACATGTTTGTAGAAGTCTCAATGGCATGTTGTACCCAAAGGCGGCAATTTTCATTCACATATCTTTTTTCTTGCCATCCTACCTCGAAAATAATTGATGTACAAACTTTGTTGGATAGCATAATACTAATGATGCAGACTACATCATTATTCCAATTTCATGATGTCACACTTATCGTGATCAATCCTTTTTGATTTATGATGAATTTTAGAGGTTTCTTCTCTCCTTGTAACTCATCAATTTTTTGTAATTTTTTTTTTCTTTTCTAATAATTTTAATTTTCCAAATTCTTTAAGCCATTGAGTTACTTGTTTGATACATTCTCCATTATTTGCAAAAGCAGTGGTTCTTGGTTCTTCATAACAGAAAACTTGAGCAAATGGGTTAAGAGAAATATTCTCTCTCAATTTAAGACTCTGATAGTCCCATGGAGAGGAAAATGTTCTTAAATACTATAATGATCTTTGAACACATTGAGAGGGTTTGATTTTTCTTCTTTTTCTACAATATCCTCCTTGAATCTCCCAATCAGCAAAACCTTCAAAAATTTCATACTGCGGAAAGGTATCAGTACCTGCATAATTTTCATCATTCCTCTGCAAGTATGCTGATTCAAGTTCTCCTAAAATATCTGGAATTCTTAACGTCCAGATGAACCTTTCGGTTTCATTCCTGATCTATATGTATTCAAGATCTAAAATTTCTGCCCCAATGAAAATAGCTAAAGAAAAATCTGCACTTCCAATCAACTGATAATAATTCAAAATTTTTACAATCCACACCATTTCATCAGTATATTGAATAGACTATAAATCGTCTAGGCTTTTGAAATAAATCTTAACCTTCATGTTAGGTAAAGGATAGTTTTTTACCAGTTGTGCATCCAAGCCTAAATTTATACCAACATTCTTTGACTGCCAAGCCTCGCACTTTTGAATCCATTGGTTCCTTCTCAGTCTCATTCCAACAATCTTTTTTATTTCTTTTGCTAAATGACTGAGATGAATTTCTAATATTTTGAATTTATGTACAAAAGTACTATAATCATCATCAGTTGGACTCTTACCAGGTATTGCAAATAATTCAATCTTTTCTTGCTAGATGAAAGCTTTGTTTATGTTGCAGGTTAAAAATTCAGCTAAATAGTTTGAAATTCCAGGCTCCCATTCAACATCAAACTCAAATTTCTAGAACCATATCTACCATGACAATAGTCTACCTCTTGCAAGATGTCTTGATATTTTTGCAGATAGGAAATATTTGAAGTTCATAAAGTTTGTTTTAATTAAAAACTTCACAGGTGCCAAATATAACTCAAATCATTGAATCCCATTAAAAATTGCTAATGTTTCCTTTTCAGCAATGAAATAACCTTTTTTATGAGGAAGAACTCACCAAAGGCATACGCACACAATTTTTCTTCATATCCCTTCTTTTCAGTGAATTAAACTATATTTCATACAACATCTCATCTGATTTCTGAAATAAACTCCATTCAAGTTAACTACGTGATTGTCGTCGGATCTGTGGCCTGTTGATTGGATGGCCCAGATATTCTTGCAATTTTATCACTTTCAAAAGCCATTAATAATATAAAATCAACCATTTCTTTCAAATCTCCACATTTCTTTTTATTTCCGTTATAACATAGTATTTGGTTTTTCTTTCATATTTTTTATTTTTCTTTCTTTTTGTGATAAAACTAAAAATTAAACCTAAATAACAATGGATGCTACAAGAGGTTGTTAATGAACTAACCCCAAGCCCCAATTTGTATTCTTATACTAGTGGATGTATGAGGGAAATAATCCCTAGTACAAGATCCCTAGACTATTGTATTATATGTTGATTAATATAACGAGGTTGAGTTGAAAAATGTAAAAAGTTATCTATATTATGTACATGTGTGATTTACTTTTGTTTATATTCTCTTGAGAAAAGTAGTATCATTGATATTCTTGGTTTGGTAGAGTCAGATATTTTAAGATTTTATCCTAGACCTAAGATCTTGGAAAATCAACACTACCCAACACATTTTGTTTTCTTGCATGCCATCTACAGTATATGGCTTTATGTCCAAAATTATTGAAAGAAAAACAGTATCCATAAAATGGATTTTGAGGATAGAAGATACCTTCTCTTTGAGAGCTTTGTCCTTGAGGAGGAAATGACCTCTATTGGTTCTTCATGTACCTTGCAGGGTTGCCTAAAATGTTTTATTTCATTCTTCCTTGGAGCTTCCTAACATTCTTTTGTTTCTTTCCTCGTTGTTGTTTCTTATTATTTTCTTACGCCTTTTCTTCTATTGTTATGGTTGCTTTCCTTGTTGTAGTTGCTGGCCAATAACATATTTTACTCTGTTGTTGGCTGAACCTCCAACTTCCCTTACCTGGATAGCTGACCCTTCATTGATTATCACCAAATAGGCCCCCATTCTGATATTGCATAGTACATACTCTGATCCATTTAAAAATGTAAACCCTTCTATTGTTAGCTAAATCTAATTAGGCATTGCTTCCCTTTGATATACCTTCTAGCGATTAAACTATTCCTGAACAAACTTGGATCTAATACCAATTGTTGGAAACAATGTTAATGCTAAGAGATAGGGTGAATCATTATTAATGCTAATTTAAAATTTTATACCAATTTAGCTTAACTTATTCAAAATTGGCATCCATTATATAAGAGAAGACATGGAAAAAACCATAGTAGCAAACATATCAATCAAAAAACGCATACACATCATGAGAAAAAAAACATCAGACATGGAGGTTTTATGTGGAAACATTTTTTGGAAAAAAACACCAAATATTATTGTTGTTATTGATGTAAAACAAGAGCACCTAATCTATTACATAAATCTGTTGTGAGCCACCACTCACCGAAAGCACCAACGCCCTTTAATTGTTTGCTAGCACCCACTAGAAGGAAGCAACAACTACCTGATTTTGTAGACACCTCATCAGCTTACTGGAAGCACCATGTGAAGCATCAAGTTGTGGGTCCTTGGATTTATGCACGAACCAACTTGTAGGAGGAACCAACCCCCAAACCTTCTTTAGACACCCACTATAGATAAAAGATCCAACTTCCTGCATGCAGGAACCAGCCCACACTCAATAAGGAACTTAGTGTTCTCTGTATATGGAAAATAGTTTACCTGATATCAACTCTATTAACCACAACCCTTGGCACATGCAACACTCTCTGTCCTCTACTCACATTTCTACAACTTCTTGTTCTACTCTACAATAGTCACTCATTGCAATCCAAATAACACTTTTTCCTCTGCTCTTCAACAACATACAATTCAACACTCATCCCCTTCTATTGCATAGACTCTCTCAGCCTCGCACACAACTCGGACTCACTTAGCCTCTTCTCAGCCACATAGGCTCTCGACCTCCTCCTTATTCTTCTCTAACACTTTTATCCTTTCGCACAACAACAAAGGCTCTCTCAGGTTATTATTTCCTATGCAGAAGGACTCTCAACCTTTCTCTGCGGAATAGGTTCATTTGGCATTGCAGAACAGTGTATGCACACACAAATATCTTCCTACAACTCACTAGTGACAAGTCTTTTGCCCCCATTTCTCAAATGCAGTGTTGTGTTTTGTTTCACCCCGAGTGTACTCCTACATGGAATTTCATTATGTTTTTTTCATTTGGTAAGGCCAAGGCCACCTCATTAACCATTGATAATTGGCATCTAAGCATTTCTCCATATGGAGAGTTAATTCTCGGTCAAACTGTACACTCCAACGAGGCTCTTCATGCTTATTTATTGTTCACAAAGCTTGATAGTTACTTTAACATGGCTTCTCTATTATTGTTTTAATTGAATGAGGCATGCATTGGAGATCAAAGGAAGGTGATTTCATCTCAAGTCAGGGACAATACTCTTCTCTAAGAACTGTGGTCCTTTTTTCCTTGACCCAACAATCTTTGATAGTCGCTATTTATTCTAGAAAGCAAGTACTCTACACTCATTTATTATTCAGTTATCGACTCATTCATCCAAATTCCTAAGGATTTCCATTAACAATGTTGTCTAATATAATTCCATGGCCATTTTGATTATAGCCCCTCTCATGTTGATTCTTAGCCTATTTTCCACCGTAGGACCATCTCTTGTGGTCATTAGTATAGTGCTTAGGTGCTACAATATCGGAGCTCAATATCATAACTTTTATTAAAACAAATCTTACGAAAGAGAGATTCTAAGCCCCTTTTTATCATCCCCTTCTTGTTTTTCCCATATGACCAGGTCCTTCCATTGAAATAATAACACTTAGGTGCTAAGGCCTTCAAGATCCTACCAAGGGCCTATCTCAATGTGTATTTTATTTTCGCCCTTTGTTCTTTTATCTTCCCCAACCAAGTGTAAACACATCAGAGCTCCCTAGTATCATAGCCTTTTTAAAAAGGAAATTAGAACAGAGTTATGAAATCCTCATCCTATGATATTCTCCATATCACTTAGGTGTTATCCTTTCGCGATGCACTTAGCTCTTTGGGTCTCCATGACCACACACCAATTCAAATCAGAAGCCCCATGTATTGTAACTTTTTAAAATTTCAATTAGAATGAAGTTATGAAATCTCCTTCCTTTGATATTCCAACCTCTGAGCTGACATCATGTTATTTTCATCATCTCCACGTGGTGCCTCCTTAGTGGTGACACGTGTCACACAAATTTGTCCCATTAGGCCACCTAATGGTGTGGTTTTGACAACAATATGTCCTCAATACTTCCATGTCATCCTAAAATCATCGGCCACCTTCAGCTCTTCAGGGCCAATCACCTTTTTCCATGCCTTATTGGAGAAGTGAGAAAGGGTCCCTCAATTCCTTGATTTTGCAAGAAAATTCCTTTATAAATCCTACTCCTTGCAACCTCAAATATTTTCAAAGAAATGAAATTTGTAAGTAGTTATGAAACTCAGAAATCCCGATGTACCAAACCTTCGAGCTCTCTATATTTTCTAGTCTTTGATATTCCTTACCTTTTGATATTTGAGGCTTTAATACTCTTCTTGCTCTCCCATATTCTACCTAATCTGATATCGCAAGGCTCTAACCTCTGAAATTGTGTCTTCTGATATTTTGGCCTTTCAAGATTCAACCCTTTGAACATCCCGAGGTCCTAATGTTTATTTTCTTGATGTTCCAGTCTTGCTTCTAATATTCATGTGGGTTCCAAGGTCTTGAAATTGAGGTTCTGAAATTTTGCCTCCTACTAAAGACTTCATGGTTCTTACTTCAATTGTCAATAAATTTTGATCCCATGACTCATTCATGGACTTCCACATACCATTGGAATTATATTTTTGAGCACTAACCAAGTGTGCTAACTCCAAGAGTATCTAAGTTGATCTCTTAATGCAGAATTTCCTCAAAAGTTTAGGACTCCCAACCATCATAGCCATCATTTTATGGCTTCTCCAATAAGTCCAATACTATAATGATTCTCTATAGAGTATTGAAGCAACCATGTGACTCCCATTGAGCTTGAAACATCAAGCACATTAATACTATGATTTTCTACCACAAACATCCATGCTCGTCTAGCTGACATCAATTCCAACACTCTTTCCAATATTCAAACAATTCCAATTGGCCAACACATATCCTAGCATGATTTTTGACATCAATGCCAACACACTTGCAACCACTAGTCATCTAGACAATGCAAATTGTCCAACAATATTCAACCTATATACTGTGAATTGGGTGCCTGTTAGTGGTTGTCTAGTTTCCCTATGTGTTGTGGATAAGTGATAGACTTGTCACAAAAAGTGGGTTATATTTTGATACCCTAAGGATTGAATTTTGGAGCATCCAAGAGTAGTCAAGTGGTCTAGTTTTTCTATGCTAGTTCACTTGTTTGGTGTTTGAAAAATCATAGGTAAGAGGGCTAATTATAGATTTTTTAGATCATTCAAGGAGTGAATGTATGTGGGAAGATTTGAAAGCATTAAAAGAGTGAAAATAGTAGTCGATATGTCATAGAAATAAGGAATATCAAGAAGGATGAGCACTATTCACAAACAATGGCTTTTGTATGTAGTATGCAACAACTTGAATACCTCATGTACAATATGCATGTAAGGAGCCATGGACTATTAGGATGTAGATTCATGGATCCATAGTTTAGGTTAGATCGAGAAGAACCTATGTACAAACTTCTCAGTGGAGCTAGAAGGCTGCTAGTGGGTAGATCATTGAGCCATTTTTTAGTGACACAAAAATGAGTTGTGATCATTGAAGTTGGTAGATTGAGGAGCAATGATATTTCCCACAAGGAGATTGAGACTCAGAGGGAGCATCCCTTTGGAGGATAGTAACTTAGGATATGGGGAGATCAAAGTCATTATTGTAGTAGTTACAATAGTAGTGAGAAAGTATCAATAGTATGAGTATATCAGAGTTCTCTTTACATGCAACTATACCTCCTTGAGAGAGGTGGGGAAACGTAGTACCTTAGTCTCAAAGTTGTACAATTTTCAGTAGGGTCCATTGAGGTGTCCTCCTCATGGATCATTACCTTGCTACAGGGGCCCACATTATTCAATAGTAGGAGGATCAGTGTTAGTCAAAAACTTACGAGTGTAGAGAAGTGTTGAAACTAGAATAGGAGGATCAGTGGTAAAGTCAACAACGACATAGTTTTCTGAGTAGAAAGTTGGAGACATAGTTGATTGAGTGTGTTTTTTTATGCTTCTTAGATGTATTTGTTGCAGTAGCAAAAAAAATAGTGAGAGGTACTTCTACAATAAATTCCACAAGAGATGGATAGGGGTGGTGAAAAATCCATTTCTTGCTAGGAGGGGGTGTTGAAAAGTGTAGCAAGAGAGGCGCAATTTGGCTTGCCTTGGTCAAATTGAGAAAATTTAAATTTCCACATTAGCATATGACTTGGAGGCAGTTAATTGAGATGACATTGGTCTTGTCACTCAGTTAGCTTAGTAAATTCGATTTAGAGGGCTTTGAGTTTAGCTAAACATGTGTGATTGCTAAATTTTAACAATCTAGTCCATGTATTTTTAGTTGTACTAATTTAAAATAGTTCTAACTTTTATTAGATCTAGTTGGAGGTCATTTTTGGAGTCAAACAAAAATCTAATGCAGACATCATTTTTTATGCAACTAGCTCACAAACCGCAAGTAAATGTAGATAAAGAACTTTAAAAATATCCTCTTTGAGGGGGGAAATTGCTTTACATTGCATAAATGAACAGTTATTGGATGATACAAATGATACATCCTCCTTGGTATATATAGGAGTCTATGGGGTCACAATATAATCAAAGCCTAAATAACAATAATAATGTAAGGACACAACAATAACTATAGGCGTATACAATAACAATAAAAAAAAGGCTTATACACTAGTATTATAGGGACCTAACATACCCCTCTCGTTCAAAAAAGTGTTGTCCTTAACATTTGAGTAGTTTTGGATGCTTATATATAAAATTCTCATCCTCCCATATGGATTTTTCAGTGGCTAAGTTATTCCACTTAATGAGATACTATGAAATTAATCAATTCCATAACTTTTGTGTTCTTTTTTCCATGACTGCTTCAGGGTCAAATATGATTTTTCCTTACTTGTCAAATTCTGGAAACACTATCTGGACATGGATCTTGTCACTGATAACCTTATTTAAGCATGAAACATGGAAAAATGGGTGTACTCAAGAAGGTGTAGGAAACTCCAATTTGTATTCCATAGTACCAATATTCTACAACACCATGTAAGGATCATAGTACATAGGTGATAATTTATTATCCTTATTAGCTTGCTTGAGGGACATTTTTCTGTATGATTGTAGCCATAAAAATACCTAGTCACCTACATGAAAACTTCTTTCACTGTGATATTGATATGCTTGTTGTTTCATTTGATTATATGCTCGAGTGATGTTATCCTTTAATAAGAGTTGGAGAACTTGTTGTTGATGCTCGATGTGATCTTCCACTGCTTCAAACTTAGATTTTTCTCTTAAATACGATGTGATGGATGGTGGATGATATCCATAATGTTCTATAAATGGGGTCATTTTTTCTGCGGTATGGAAGGAAGTGTTATACTACCATTTCGCTAGAGGTAACTACTTAACCAATTTTGTTTGTTTATCATATACAAAGCAACGAAGATATCCATCCAAACATATTTTCGCTATTTTAGTTTGTTGTCAGATTGAGGATGATAAGATGAGCTATGAGCTAATTGAGTACCAAGACAAGAAAATAATTGTCTAAAAATTTCCAGTGCAAATAGGATCTCTATCACCTACAATAATATTTGGGTTTCCATGTGGCTTTTTAATTGTTTCCATAAATGTAATAGAAACTTTACTAGCTTTAAAAGGATGAGATAATGTAAAAAAGTGTGCGTATTTGGTAAGTCTATCAACTAACACCACAGTGACATGCTTTCCTTCTCACATGGATAAACCTGTGATAGAATCCATTAAGACCTCCCAACACTAACATGGAATGGATAAAGGTTGTAACAAACATGGGGTCTTAATAGTCTCAACTTTATTTTATTGGCAAACCTAACATTCTACCAAAAGCATTTGAATATCAAATTTAAGGCCATCGCAAAAGAATTCCTTCTTGACCCTGTGACAATTTTTTAAAAATATTGAGCGCCCTCCTAGGGGGAGGTGTGAAATTCTAAAAGATTCTTTTGTTTGATTTGGGAACTATTACAAATATGTAGGGGTTTTTCATACCATAATGAATAATTTTCCGAGCTAAATGTATCATATGTACTGGGATCTTGCTGCAACTTTATGAGTGTCCACACCTCTTCGTCATTCTTCCATTGGTCCCTTGCTTCAGTTATCCAAATAGGTTGGATAATAAAAATGGAACAAAGTAATGTTTCCACATCCTCATCCTTTTTTGAGAATGCATATGCAACAACATTTGTCATCCCTTTTTTGTAGATTATTTCCAACTCATAACCCAACATATTTGTGACCAATTTTTTCTTCTCCTCTGAACCCAATCTTTGTTTGAAAAAGTATTTAAAACTATCATGATCTATTTTTACGTTGAAGTGTCTTCCCATTAGGTAAGGTTGCAATTTCTTTAGTGCATGTAGTATTGCCAACATTTCCTTCTCATAAATATGTTTGTGTAAACATTTTCCTTTGATTGGATGAATTTCAAAAGAAATGGGTTTTACTTATTTTTTAAAACAACACCAATTCCATTTCATGAAGCATCATTTTCCCAATAAAGTTTTTCTTGAAGTCTGGCATAGCTAAGACCAGTGCTTGGAACATTACCTCTTTAAGAAGTTCAAAGGCCCTAGCTTCTTCTGGAGTCCAAGAAAATGCATCATTATTTAGTAATGATGTTAGAGGTGCTGCTATTCTCCCATAATTCATAACAAACTTGTGATAATAACCTATTGTCCCTAGAAATCCTTGAAGATTTTTTATGGTTGTGGAGATTTTCCATTCCTTAGTGGATTTAAATTTGTTAGGGTTTGCCTTAACACCCTCATGAGATACAATATGACCCAAATATTCCACCGCTTTTACTCCAAAGGAACATTTAAATGTTTTTGCGTACAAATGTTTCTCCTCCAATATTTTTAGTACCCTGTCAACATGTTTTACATGATCCTTCCAAGACTTGTTGTAGATTAGTATATCATCAACAAATAAAAACAATTTTTTTTTAAGGTTTTGAAAATGGAATTCATCAATCCTTGAAATGTAGAAGGTGCATTAGTAAGGCCAAAAGGCATGACCAAATTTTTTTAGTGATCCTCATGAGTTCTAAATGTTGGTTTCGAAATGTCTTCAAGCTTCATTCTAACTTGATTATATCTGGAACGAAGATCCAATTTGGTGAAGTAACTTGGTCCATGTAATTTAACAATAATTCATTAATGACAGGAATGGTAAAATTATCTTTAAGATTGAGGCTATTGAGCTCCCTATATCTAGACACATACGGCATGATCCATCCTTCTTGTGCACCAACACTACTAGAGTAGAGAAAGAACTTTGACTAGGTTGAATTATATTGACTTCTAGCATTTCTGCAACCATACGTTCAATTTCAACCTTTTGGGCATAATGATATCTGTGAGGCCTAATGTTTGGAGCAACACTTCCTACAATCAAATGAATACGTAATAGCCCTAGTAAAAAATCCATGTAATAAATTTAATAAAAGAAAAATGATAGCCGTGGTCATGTGCCATGTATTCCAAGTTGAATGGTGTGAAAAACATCCTAATGAGTGTTCATTTGTTTTATTATGGCTAATGAAATTGGCAAAGGCTTTGGAAAAGCGAGAGGCATTATTTGGAATTTATTTATGAAAATAATGGAAATTGGAAGAAAAGGAAGGTAAAAGGTCACAAGTTACATGTGAGGAGGAAAATGAAGGAAAGATAACGGAAATTGAAGAAAATAGAGACCTCAATGATAAAAACGTTTATGATGATTAGTTCATGGCTTTTTCTAGTTTAGATTTTTGTTAGTTCACTTTTGAAGCTCTCATTTTCTATTCTCTCTTTCATGATCTTTGACACTTAGAGTTTTCTTGGAGGACCCTTAGAGGAGTGTGTCATACTTTGTATTTGGAGCAAGAAGGCAAAGAAAGAGAAGGAAAGTGAAAGAGGACATCTAGATCAGAAACTATAACAAGTTTTTCTTTCAGGTACTAATTTCCATATATGATTTCGTTGCTAGTTTTGACATGAATGGCACATGCATGTGCTTTCTTGGTTATGATATTTCAATGGCATGGAGGATTTCGTGGATTAATTGTGGATTTGCCTAGCCTTTACATTTCCTGGATAGCCATGGTGTTATGGGTGCATTTCCTTATATTTTCTGGTTGATTCTTATGTTCCTTATGGTTGTGGCTTGAATTACTAGTTCATCGAATCCTTGGTTGGACAAATGCTCAGGAATTCTTGTAATAGCTTGGGTTGAGTTACTAGTCTTTAGAAGCCTTCGCTGAAAAAATACTCTAGAATCCCTTGGTGGGTTGAGTTACTAGTCCTGGAAGCCTTGGTTGGACAAATACTCCAGAAGATCGACAACAACTGTGGGTTGAGCTACTAGTCCTGCCATCCCTGGTTGGAACAAATTCTCTCGATCCCTAGACAACTTCAGTAGAGACCAATCTGGTGATGGTTAGTGATGTCCAACTGTCAGGTGGAATCGTTGTTTGAAGGTTGAGGTGGCTTAGCCTCTGGAAGACCTAGTTTGGTTTTGTTTCATTTGTTCCATGAGATCTGACATTCATGCTTCAAATGGTGATTGGCTGAAAGGAAGATTTGGTTAAGCGAATGTATGGTTGGGTGGTACACGTAATTCCTAGACTTGGTTGCATTTTTCATATGTTAAGAAGAGATCCTTTCCTCTTGTATTTTGTGGGTAAATATACTTTTTCATATGTGGTTTTTATGGTTGTTACATCTTTGTCATTTTTGTTGATTATATGTTGGTTAAGAGGATGTTTTATGATAGTCTTGATGTATGGCCCTTATCATGTTTTAATTATCACACAAATGAAAAATCAATAAATGACCTAATAGATGAGAATGTAGCTATTTTGATAATTCATCAATGCTTTCTTATGAATCTCACATAAGTATGAGACACCTAGGCTCAGATACATTTTTATGAGCTATAGATTTCATATTTGTGCCATGTTTAACGAAATTAATTTCATGTCTAGTAGGGTTCCAGTCAAGTAATTGATAAAAAAATTTCATTAGTAATATTGTTTCAATATTATTTGTCATTTCGGAAGTTTTCATGAAGCTTTGCGCAATTGTCTGTGTTCTGGCCCTGAAAAGGTGGCATAGAATCTAGGGTCGTTGGCTCAAAACTAGATGAAAAAGTTTACATTTGCTGGCATGCCTTGTTGTGGGGGTGACTGGAAGGCTTCAGCCACGTGCATGGCTTATCATGGCAGTTTTTGGGGGTGCAGATCAGTGAAATGTCAAGTTGTCTCAGGGTTTCGTCACCTAGAAGGGTTGGTTGGCTATTGAAGGTTCTGTATCATGTGTGATAAGTCATAATGATTTTGTTTTCTTAGTTCCACTTCCTTGACTGTACATGGGTAGTTGAGTCACATTTTAGTAGCCTCTCATCACATGTTTACCCCAACAGGCTGGTTAAATTGGGTAAATGTGGGAGGAGATTGTTGTAGATTGGTGTTAGAGTGGGTTTCGTTATCTTGCGGCGATGTCAAGTTTTTGTTCTCTTTGGATAATATATGATACCACAGAGTGGTATCAGAGCATGGTTTAACCCTTGGAATGGATGGGAAAAAAGTGGTTTTCATGCATGCATGTAGGTTGTATATGTGCTTGTTATGTGTTCATGGTGATGGTGATTGTTACAACTGTGTTGTCATGAAGAAGTTAATGATGTAGATGTTGGGATATTTTTGTCATGAATGAAGGTTGGTTGTATATGCATTTGTTATGCATGTGAGTGTCTATATGTCGTTAAGAATGCATTTTCATGGTTATGGTTATGTAGTAATGGTAGTTCATGCATGCATTGTGGTGGTAATTATGTAGGTTGTGTATCATGATGTTGTTGGTATGTTATGATGTTGACGTGCTGGATGAAATAGAGAAGGAGATGCATATCACCAGAGCAAGGCTACAAAATTAGACGTTGGGGCAAGAGTCGATTGTCATATAGGTTTGTATGTTGGGTATGCAGGTATGTTGGTTAACAGTTGTTATAAGATTTAGGGTTATGTACATTCTTGTCATTCCATCATTGTTTATGGTTACATGCATGATATCTGATAATGTTAATCAATGTGTTCATAGGCATATGTGTCAGATAGTCATGAATGGTAGTAACTTGTTGTTATATGCATTACGGTCGTATACATGATGATTATGGTCATTGTTTTAAATTCATGATGTTATTTTGCATTGTGCTAATTTGGATTTTCCTGTGTAGATGGTTATGGTTATTGTATTCAGGTATCAGCCGACATATTTGTGATATTGTGTTGTACTAATCTAGACTAACTGTACATATGTGATTGTTATGCATGAATGACAATTGTTTAAAAGCTTATGATGTGAACATGTCAGCTAGTTATTGTTATGGACATCGTGAACTTATTTATGTTTGAGTTGATATGTTGTGAATTTATATTGTTCTAATCTAGATTGATGGTGCATATGAGATAGCCTCCCCTGAGATACATTAAGGTATGAGTTTTCTTATGTCATCTACCTGGTGCTTGAATGTTTGATTTTGTCATATATTCATCTATGTTTGAATTTTTTATTAATGTCATGATATGATTACGTGTCTATGATATTGGATGAAGGAATGATCCTGTTTTAAGATAGTTGTACTAACATAATATGTGTTGAGTAAACGGGTATGTACTTGAGTATAAGTAGGTGATAGTTGTAGCATTATTTCTTATGATTGTGAGTCGATTATGACATGTTTGTTAGTCTTGGTAAAGGTTGATTTCAAATTAATAGATATGTTGTCTTGATCTTTGGAACATGTGGCTAACATGTGTGTTTAGTTACTAGGCATCGTGATTGGCACAACAAGGTAAGGTAATTGGTAAATTTTATGTTTATTTATACATTGACAGTTATGTCTTTATGTTGTAATTTCTAAGTCTGATACATTAGAAACCCTCCACGTACTTTATGATTTATTCCTTCCTACTTGTTTTGATTAATTAAAAAGTGATTTACCATCTAAACACTGAAAATAAACACAATTGCATGCACAACACATTACAGATCATCAACTGAACGAAACAGAAACAAGCACACAAATGACATTGTTATTTTTGGACAAATGTCCCCAGAAAAACCCAACGTGGGAAAACCAATCCAACTATCTAAGGGTTTGATTTATTAAGTAGTTTTAGAATACAATCTGGGTGAAAAATTTGAGCACCCAATAGAGAAAAATCTTAGAAGTAGTACCTCTCCGTCGGAGACAGATGCTCCAGCTCAAACCTCGAATAAACACCCTGGCAACTCCTCAACTCCAATCTGCCCAATGAAAAACCCCAACGTAGGCATCTAGGGACTGTGTTAGTCACTTCTACCCTCTGCGTTAGCTTTCATGGCAATCCTTACAGTTCCCGGTAGTTCTGACTCTTCCTGGAAGTTCCAGCTTCTGCTCTCTACGACAGCTTTCCCGACAATTTTGATAGTTCACGGCAGTTCTGGTTATTCCTTGGAGTTCAGGCTTTTGCCCTCTATATCAACGTTTTTGGTAGTTTTGTTAATTCCCAGTAGTTTTGGTTATTCCTGGGAGTTCCAGCTTCTGTCATCTATGTTAGCTTTCTCGACAATTTCGGCAGTTCCCAGCAATTCCAGCTGTTCTTGGTAGTTCTAGCTTCTGACCTTTGCGTCAGCTTTCCTGATAGTATCTTTGCCTCTCTTCTTATGTATTCACTACCCCTCAGTTGCAACTCCAAATCAATCTCTCAACTTTCTCACAAAACTGAGCCCCAGAAAGTTGAAATATTGATCTCTTGATGTGTTCTCCAAGTGACCCTCAAGCCTCTTCTTGTACATTTTTCATTGAGAAATCAATGGCCAAGACTAAGTCCCTAATCAATGGATAAGATTAGATCTAGCTTGATCCATGGCTTTTGGACCATTCTAACACAGTTTTATATTAATTCACATTAATATTTTACTTTCCCTAAGTTTAGACTTAGGGACTCCAATAAAAATATTAATTATTTTAATATCTCCCAAACTATTTATAATATTCCCAAACCCTTTCTAGGCATTGGAGATATCATGTGCATTAACCTCTCTACCAAATTTCATGGCTAGATAACAGCCAATTCTACCCCAAATCAGCACTCCCTCTTAGCGAGGATTGTTCTTTAGCAATACTCCTTACTAAGTATTACTCTAATCGTCTAGCATTGGTCCCTGATGCTAGGCTTATTACCCATCATCTGTACTCTTGCATCTCATACTCCCACCCATGGCTATGTAACTGTGACTATTGCATCTGCATTGCATCCCCTTTAATCATGCTACCCATAGCACTGCCACTACTAATTGCTGCAATGAAACTTAGTTACTGAGAAGTAAGTAATTGATATCCCAGCTTAGACATCTCTACTAGGCCAGAGACACTCGTGATGCTGA